>JXCR01146174.1:16414-32049 GCA_002079205.1 Phalaenopsis hybrid cultivar
AGAGAGATATATATATATATATATATATATATATATATATATATATATATATATATATATATATATATATATATATATATATATATATATATATAATATGCCTTCGTTTGACTCGTTTGTTGCGGCCTTTGGTGTAAGTCCCTCGGGTCGGGGGTTCGATCCTTGTGTGGGATCGAATTGCACACTTGTTTGGAAGGGGGGTTGAACGGCGATTGACCTTTTGATGAAGGAAAATAAATAAAAATAAATAAATAAATAAACTTAGGGTCACACGTTCAATCGCCTGAGTGTATATTTCTTGAAGTGCGGGATCAAATGGTTAGGCACATGAAGGCGTTTGGGGGCTTGTATCGTAGCCTCTAGCTTTTCTTTATATATATNAGCTTGGTGCAGAGGTTGTTCTCGACTCTGACGATCAGAAGGATTGGAAGATAGTTGTTAAGTTGGCAGGGCTTACCAAATTCTCGTTCAAGGCACACCAGGTTCTGCAGCCTGGTATTCCAAACCGCTATACTCATGCTATGATTTGGAAAGGAGGAAAAGAGTGGAGTTTGGAATTTACTGATAGGAATCAATGGTTGCTTTTCAAAATGATGCACGGACAATGTTTTAATCAGAATATAAGGGCTGCCTCCGTGAAGAATATACCGATACCTGGTGTTCAACTGATTAATGATTCAGATGAGAGTTTTAACGAAGTTCCTTATATTCGTAATTCATCAAAGTATTACCAGATGATTGGAACTGAAGTTGAGACAGCATTGGATCCTTCTCACGTGCTCTATGATATGGATAGTGATGATGAAAAGTGGATCTCAAAATTTAGAGACTCGTTGGATGATAATGACAGTACAAAGCTTGACGTGACTGATGACATGTTTGAACGGGTGATGGATATGTTTGAGAAAGTTGCTTATGTAAAACAGAGTGATTGCTTGACTGATGATGAAATAGCAGAATTCATGGCAGATTTTGGTTCATTGGATATAATTAAAGCTATTCATGAATTATGGCATGAAAAGAGGAGGAAGAAAGGCATGCCTCTGATTCGACAATATCAGGTAATTAAAACCAGTGTTCTTATTTTAAGTTTTTTACATTCTGACATTCCCACTGGTTCATAGTAATATATTTTCTAGAGCCTTTATGCTGCTTAGGTATCACTGCTGATGGTACTAATAACAGACAAAAAAATCTTATCATAATGAAATTATAGTTACTGCTGATGCCTTTATTGTTTTATCATTTTATTTTCAATAAAAGTTGAGAAATAAACATTAAATAATCTACTTTCCTTCATTTCTTCTACTTGATAAAGATTTTTACAAAGCATCTTTGAATGAACATATCGAGAGGAGTTGGTCATGGATTTGTTTTTTAATTCTGAAACTTTTACAATAATTTTAGTTCATTGCTGTAAGAGCTGCTGTGGTTAAGTTGGTGTGATGATGAATGTTGGTTTTTATAGATAGTATGAAGGGCATGCTGTAGGCTCCCTGTTTTGGAAGACTCCACTCATTTACAATGGGAAAGAATAAGTAGATAGTTAGCACTGAAGAATGAAATTAAAATTTTAGTTGAGCTTGCTGTTTAATTTGTAAATAATGAGAGGATGGGCACTATGCAGCTGGATAGAGAAAATAAGTTAAACAAGAATGAATCCAGCTAAAGATCATCGCCACAATATGTTATGGTTATTATATTTCTTGCTTTCGTTTAATTTTTAGAACTCTTTTCTTCCTTCCCTTTTCTCTAGGATTTTTTCCTCGAGTTGTAGGTGATGATTTTCAGACATTGTTGAATCATTCCCTTTCTTTCTGTTTCTTCTTTTCCCATTGCCTTTTCTTTTTCTTTTTTCTCTATTTTGAATCATGATTGAAGCTTGGAAATTAGGCCTTTATGTGGGTATTACTTGAGCAAGGTTTGTACCAACTTTGGAGAGTATATTCAATCACATCCTAGAATTTTTTTTATAAGGCTCTTGAACAAGGCATACAATGAAAGTAGCTTAAGTTTTGGTGCATTATCTAGAATAAACAGGCTACAATTTCATATTGGTTTATCTTTGCAATTGATTTAATAAAAATGTTTGAATTATAGATAATTTATAATTTAAAATGACCATATTTCATATATTAATATTGATATTCAAATTATTTTAATGATATTGTTTTTTAGCTTTATGTTCAATAGTCTCATGCCTATTTGTATTAGGAAAATTTATTTCCAGAGTAACATATTTCTTCAATTTAGTCCCAAGCCAATGTAAAAATTAATCCAATCTAATCTTTACAACAAACCTTTATCCCACTAAGTGGGGTTGGTTACATGAACCATTTTTTTCCATTATGTCCTATTGAGTGTCATTTTTTCATTTAATTCTAATAAATTACAATTATTTTTTATATAATATTCCCAAGTCTTTATAGGTCTACCTCTGCATTTCTTAACATAAGTTGAATCTAAAACATCTACTCTCCGAATCAGATCATCAGATGGTAGAAGTTTAATGTGGCCAAACCATCTAAGACGACTCTCTAATTTTGTCTGTCACTGGATCATGGTTATATTCATTTCCCATTTTGTCTCTAAGGGTTCGTTTGGTTCGGCGTTTGAAGCGCGGTGCGGGGAGCAACCGCGAATTTCAGCCGTTTGGGACGGCGTCTGGCAGCGGCGTCCCGCCGCTTTGGTTAAATGCCAACCGTGGATCAAAAATCACGACTCGCATTCAAGGCTTAACTTTTTACGAATCTTACCCCTTTGTCGTTCGATCCCAGTGTTCGACCCCTTCTGGTCGACCATGTTGCTTTGCCCTAATCCCTCTTCGTTCGACCTCGACTCCCTCGTCGCTCCTGACGCCGTCCCTCCTTCCATTCCTCTGTTGCTCGACGACGCTCTCCCTCCTCGTACCTACCTCCTGGATGCCCTCCCAAACCGCACGGTATCATCTCCTATCCCCTTTTTTGCTCCTTTTATGTTGTTTATTCTTGTTGTCTCGCTGTTGGGGCTTATAAATTCAGTGGTTCTTGTGTTGGTGTGGTGATTGTGGATGTGAGTGGTTCTTCTTTTGGCTGTTTTCAAAGTGTTGGTGGTTCTTGTGGTGTGGCTGGTTTTTGTGCTGGCTATGGTGTGTGGCGAGTGGTTGTTGTGGTGGCTATAGCAGTGGACTTGGTTGTGTTTATGGTTAATAGAATTGTGTTGCTCGTGTTANTGTGTTGGTGGTTCTTGTGGTGTGGTTGGTTTTTGTGCTGGCTATGGTGTGTGGTGGGTGGTTGTTGTGGTGGCTATATCAGTGGACTTGGTTGTGTTTATGGTTAATAGAATTGTGTTGCTCGTGTTATGGTGTGGGAGGTTCTTGTGTTGGCTGTGGGTGTGCTGGTGGTTTAGAGTGTGTTGGTTGTTATTTAGCCTGTGACTGCGGTTTGTAGTGGGTGGTTCTTGTGTTGTCAGTGACAATGATGTTGGTGGCATTTGTGGTTCTGACTGTTGTACTGGTCGTGAATGTGGTGTGAGTGGTTCTTGTGTTGGTTATGGCTGTTGTTCTTGTGCTGGTGTGCTAGTGTTTTTCATTTTTTTAACAATCTTGATACTCACTATTAAGTGAGCTGTATATTTGGATTTTTGTAATGTTCTGAAGTGAATTTTTGCTTCTAAAGTATTAAATATATAGCTATGACAGTTATGTTATAAACAACATTACTACACAGACGCAGAATGATCATTTTTCCATAAACAGCTACCTCATAGTTGCTTTCAAACTGTAAAAAATAAACAAACAACCAACTTTTCAGCAACAACTTTCCTACAACTTTTTGGGGTAGCTGCTGCTGCAAACCATTTTATTGGATAACCTGCAGCTGCCCCAAGCAAACCCTAAGTGAAAAACCACTCATTCACCTAATCATTCTCATCTCGGCAACACTTAATTTAGTTTTATGCTTCTCTTTTAAATGTCAATATTTTGCGCCAGAGCATTGCAGGTCTCACAGCCATCTTATAAAATTTTCTTTTCAGTCTAAGCGGTACTTTTCTATCACACAATAAATCCGAAACATTCCTCCACTTCAACCGACCAACTAGAGTTACTACCACTAAAATTACATTTCATGTTTTCAGTTTTAGTTCTACTCAAATGAATGCTTGTAGAATCTAATGCAACCTTCATATTTCAAGTTTTTTTTCTGAGTTTTCTCTCTTGTCTTATCCACGAGAAGGATATCATTAGCAAAAGGTATACACCAAGGTACATATTCCTGTAAATGTCTAGTAAGATCATCTATAACTAAAGCGAAAAAGATATGGGCTTAAAGTCGATCTTTGATTTAATCCAATAGATATATGAAAATATTTGGTCAATCCTTCTTCTGTTTGAACACAATTAACAACTCTAGTATACATATCTTTAATGACTTGAATATAAGTCATATCAAGCCTTTCTTCTCAAGAACTCTTCAATGGATATCTCTTTGAAACTTATCGTAAGTTTTTTCTAAATCAATAAAAATTGTATGTACATCCTCTTTATTATCTCCGAACTTCTCCATCAAACCTCTCAATAAATGTATAGCTTCCATAGTAGACTTTCCTGACATAAATCCAAATTGATTATGAGAAATCTTTGTAATATGTCTTAACCTATGCTCAATTACGCTCTCCCATAATTTTAAAGTATGAGATATCAACTTAATTCCTCTATAATTTATTCTTAAAAATGGTGACCAAAATACTTTCATATATATCTAAGTCAATTCTTTAGCTTTTAAAATAATATTTAAGAGTTTAATAAGCCAATAAACTCCCAAATCTCTTATATATTTCCACACTTCAATTGGAATATCATCAGATCCTACATACTTTCCACCATTGGTTATTTTAAAGCCTCATTATCTTTTTTTTACTAATGCAACGGTAAAAACGAAACATTTTATTTTTATTTTATGATATTAAGATCTCTAAGGTTGATTGTATTTTCAAAAACTTCATTAAAAAATCTATCAAAATAACTCACCCACCTATTTTGAATATTTCTTTCTTAGAGAAACACTTTTATTTTCATCTTTAATACATTTTACTTTGAGTTAAATCTTTACGTTCTTTTCTCTTTATTTGACTAGTTTATACATATATTTTTCACTCTCCTTAGTATTTAATCTATTATAAAGATTACTAAAAGCATAATTTTTAGCGTCACAGATTGTTCTCTTAGACTCCCTATGAGCCATTTGATATTTTTCCGAATTCTCTAAGCTTTTATGTTTAAATCAATTTTTATAACATAACTTCTTATATTTTATCTTTTTTTGCACATTATTATTCCACCACAAACTATTTCTATTTATCAAATTTTTTTCGTTTGATTCTCCGAGTAATTTTTTGCCACTTGATTATTAATGTTTGTTGTTTTTTCCCACATAGAATTTGCTGCTTTATGAATATCCCAAATCTTGAAATCTTGAATTTACACATAAAATTATCTTATTTTTTATTTTGGTACCTCATCAAATTCTATGATATTGATTCATAATATTCTTTATTTTACAACTCATCTTAAAATCTAGAAGTAATAATCGATGTTGAGTACTTAAATCCTCTCTTAGAATGACTTTACAAATTTTATATTCTCGACGGTCTTCTTTTCTCTTAAGAAAATAATCAATTTGTGTTTTATTAAATCCATTTTTATAAGTAATAATATGTTCATTTCTTTTATTGAATAAAATGTCAGCAATAACAAAATCATACGCTAAAGCAAAATCTAATATGACTCTACCATTTTCATTAATCACTCGAGAACCGTAGCCACGATGAATATTTATAAAATCTTCTACCACTCTATCGATATATCAATTTTAAATCTCCTCCGATAAAAATTCCTTTCTTCAAGAGGTATCATTTGTATTAAGTCTTTTATGTTATCAATCTTCTTAACCTTTTCTCCTACCCATTTAGTTTCTTGAATACATAAGATATTTATCTTTCCATGAATCATAATATAAATTAATTTCATTAATTTACCAGTGAAAGTACCTTATTTCAAGATTTTATTACCTTCATTCGTCTATGATGTGGGAACCCTTGCTTATTTGACACTAAACCTGGGCACCAGTATAATGACCTTTACACACTTTTTACTGTATTCAAGTCATACAGCGGGACACCCTAGCATTGACACAATTGTCAAAAGGATTCATGTCATGATTTTTCGATAAATTTTACGTTGGTTATCGACTACCTAACCATCTGGGGCTTGGGACCTAGCAATGGCAATGGCAATGGCAATGGTAATGTAAAAGTGAAGGGATTAATTTAAATAGTGAAGGCATTAATTTGGATAAATGTGATACTCTGAACTAAGTTGGCCAAATAGTTGGGGACCATTTAATACTAATATTTAAAATAAGTTAATAATATTATTTTTGGCACCACGTTCTTAGATTAATGAAAAGCCCAACTCTCAAATATATTCTGAAATTTGTATCTTTCCTATTTGGTTTTCTGATTGGCTTGCAATCAGATGTTTTCAACTTGCTAACGTTGAAATGCAGTTTGCTAACGTCAGATGCATTTTTTAAATGTTTTGTTTTACTGGCAGGAAGAATACTTGTTGCGTAGACCTATCAATATTGGAGATTGATAAAATGAACTCTTCTGGTTTTGAATGGTTTCCTATTCCTTTTTTTTTGTTGGGCGGGGGGTGGGGGTGATGTTCATTGTTATTATGTATATGCTTTTTGCTAGGATGGTTCTGTAAAGCCTTCAGTGTTTATTCTATGTCAGCAGCAGTTGGTTTTGGACGTAGTCCAAAAGTAATAACTGGTTCGAACTGTCTTTTTCTTGCTTTTCTCCTACTTATCCAATACTTGCTTGCTTTTAATCTTGCTTTTCTGATATTTGAAAGCTCCTCACCTGCTTCATACAGGGTGTTGTGTTGTATAAGGAAAGGGGGAAGCAAAAGACATTTCAATGCATTAAAGTTCTTACTGAGTTTGCATATTTCAGTTGGCAAGTCTTTTTCTGTTTTGAATCTCATCTGTTCCCTCTCTTGCAAGACGTGATAACCAGAGAAAGAGTAGCAGAGGGAGCGCTAAATCTTCAGCTCTGCTTGACTAAGCAAAACTCCTTAACTGAAGTTTAAGCCCTTTATCCCCACTCGAAACATGTTGAAGTATTCTAGTTGAAATGCACATTGAAGAGGAAAAAGGAGTAGGAAAGAAGCCAATTTCCCAAAACTGGAAACAGGACAGTGTTTGAAAGAGAGAAACTAATGGCTCTGGAAAATGTAGAAATGGAATGGAGAAGGGATGGTCGACTGACCCAAATGTGGAAAAGGATGTTCTTTGAGGAAGTTTCAGGGTCAGGGCAGGGTGTATGGAGACCACCTCCTCTGCAAGCCTTGACTTATGGAAGGCGTTAACCATATGGAGGGGGTTCTAGTGTATTCCAACTGTGGAAGATTTTGTTTTAGTAGAATTATCTGGGTATTCAACAATTTAAAAGAGTTGTTGGCCGCCTAACCATAATCATCATTGGCCATATTAATGTGTACATCTCAAATAAAACATTTCAAATTGAGGAAGCAATATGAATAGCCACATTCATCCATACAAACCATTTCTAATGATGCCTCCATGCTTAAAGTTTCTGGCTCTTTAGAAGGCAAGAAGGGGAGGGTAATTGCATTTTAAATGATTGAAGAATAATTATTTTCAGTATTAAACTTTGAGCCATATATGAGAGTTAACTTTATTGTTTACACAGTGAAGTTGAGAGAATGATTGGTTTAGTAGCATCTTGACGTCCTTCAACTTTGTGATGACACAACATTCTTGAGTTTTTTTTTTTTTGGTTGGAAACTTGCTTGAAAAATATAAAAAGAGAAGAAAGGTCTTTGTTTTGGCTTTATTGGCCATGAGGCTGAGCATGATTTCATGAATCTTCATTCAACAACTATTTAGTTGACAATGTGTAAACAATATGCAGACAATTATTAACATCTTGTATGATAGAACACTTACTAATAAAATTAACAGTTGACTTGAGTGACCAAAGAATTTTCACCTTGGTTGCATCAAAGAATCTTTATTATATCTTATTTTTGATATTGACATGGTTATAATAAATAACTTAGAGTTTTAGTGATTTTGGATCTAATCTATGAAAGGTGTGAATCTAGTTAACTCTAAAACTGGCAAATGACATATTTTGAATTTATTTTGATTGTTATGTTATGTTATTTTAGTATTTTACTTTGATATCTTAGCTTATTTTGATGTTAATTGTTTGTATAACCATCTTATTTCAGATTTCATTTAGAATAATAATGTGTTACTTCTTATTTTATGCAATTTATTATATTTCTATTTTGTTAGAATGTTGATATATATATTTATATAATGTGTTAATTAGCTAGAATGTTGATATGTTATTTTTTACTTCACACTTTGAAGTTTAATACAAAATCTATTATCTCATGTAATCTTTTGAGGCTTACGCCTCAAAACACCTTGTGGCTTATACCTCATCTCACAGACGGAAAAAGACTTATTACCTAATTATGTAATTTTAAAACTTGTGTGTGGTATTGGGTTTTAATGTTGGAGTGCTTGATTGTTTAGGAAAAGATTTTGGATGTTAATTTAATTGTTAAAATGTTTATGGTCTTTTTGGGATTAACTTTAAATTTATACTGATATGACTGAATGCCGGCCATCTANAGTTTTAATGTTGGAGTGCTTGATTGTTTAGGAAAAGATTTTGGATGTTAATTTAAATGTTAAAATGTTTATGGTCTTTTTGGGATTAACTTTAAATTTATACTGATATGACTGAATGCCGGCCATCTAAATTAGATGGGGATTTGAAAAAAAAACTATAGATAGATATTTTGAGGCATATAATTGAAGAACCTCAAATAAATTAAATATTTTTCCTATTTTTAATCTTTTGAGTGCAATTAGATATGGATTCCTTCAAAATTAAAGCCTAAATCCTAAAAAAGTGTGATGTAAGTGTGAATAACTGATTTTAGGGAAAATCATCTCCTTAGACAGGCATTTGGCCTTAGAATTTTTTATTTTGGCTTATTCATTCCNACATCATCATCATCTGCACTCTCCTTATCAATTTTATTTTTCTGTGCTCATGATTGTTCTACATCATCATCATCTGCACTCTCCTTATCAATTTTATTTTTCTGTGCTCATGATTGTAGGGAGAAGATTAAANACATCATCATCATCTGCACTCTCCTTATCAATTTTATTTTTCTGTGCTCATGATTGTAGGGAGAAGATTAAATATTTCCTCACTCGGGGATGAGAAGGCTTTCGTTACCATACCTAGTTATGAAGGCTGTCATTCTACTCAGTGGCTTCCGTCACCCATGAGTTTCTCCCCAAGGGATGCAAGGACTGCAATTCTAATGGCTAGTGATGGTGTGGATAGAAATCATTATCCAAAGCTTTTTAGAACCTTTTCAAAGAAAAATGGGATGCATCATACTCCTTGGGATNAGTCACCCATGAGTTTCTCCCCAAGGGATGCAAGGACTGCAATTCTAATGGCTAGTGATTGTGTCGATAGAAATCATTATCCAAAGCTTTTTAGAACCTTTTCAAAGAAAAATGGGATGCATCATACTCCTTGGGATNATTTTGGTTAAAATAATTAGTGACTTTTGTTCTGTGAATCTTCAAATTTTTTTTCATATATTTTTAATATAAATCATTTTAATTGCATTTGAAAATCCTAATTCTAATATTTTTCTTCTATATGTGCTGATTAAATATGAAAATAACCCACCACCCAATTCTNAATGTTTTTGGTTAAAATAATTAGTGGCTTTTGTTCTGTGAATCTTCAAATTTTTTTTCATATATTTTTAATATAAATTATTTTAATTGCATTAGAAAATCCTAATTCTAATATTTTTCTTCTATATGTGCTGATTAAATATGAAAATAACCCACCACCCAATTCTTTATGAAGCACACATTAACATGATGGCTCATACCTCGGCTCTGGATTTTGAGGTTGTGATTTTACCTCTACGCTCTCCTTGGAAAAAAAATCAGACATCCATTCCATTGGGCTCTTTTATCAAGGGTTTGTCTTTAGTGACATTGTTCAAAATCTATAATTTGCTTTGTATTCACTTTATAAAATATATGGAATATATTTCTTTTTTTTAAATAAAAATATTATATGTGAATGTAGTAGGAGAATTGGCATGGTTATGGTCGTTAGGGTGCAAGGTGTGTGANTGTTTGTCTTTAGTAACATTGTTTAAAATCTATAATTTGCTTTGTATTCACTTTATAAAATATATGGAATATATTTCTTTTCTTTAATAAAAATATTATATGTGAATGTAGTAGGAGAATTGGCATGGTTATGGTCGTTAGGGTGCAAGGTGTGTGAAAATATTTGCTTAAAGTAAAATATATGGAATAGATTTCTTTTTTTTTTTAATAAAAATATTATATGTGAATGTAGTAGGAGAATTGGCATGGTAATTGTCGTTAGGGTGCAAGGTGTGTGAAAATATTTGAAAGTAATGTTGTTAGTGCATTCAACAACCACTAGACAGGATTGTATGCTGGGGAAGTCGTAGAATGGCTGCNAATAAAAATATTATATGTGAATGTAGTAGGAGAATTGGCATGGTAATGGTCGTTAGGGGGCAAGGTGTGTGAAAATACTTGCTCAAAGTAATGTTGTTAGTGCATTCAACAACCACTAGACAGGATTGTATGCTGGGGAAGTCGTAGAATGGCTGCACCAGGCTTCCTTCCCATTCCACTAAATTTGATTGAACCCACTCTAGAAATCCTCATACACTTCACTTACAAGTTTCTCCCCTCACTCTTACAAGTTTAGAGATACTCTATTTCACCTGGATCCTCCTCCAATGGTTCGGCTTAAGCAATTTTATTCTTCATTCACGAAATGCAATTGAACCTCCAAAAACCATCAATAACTGTGAATGGGCTCCTCTGCATTGCAATGTGGTGCCTGGATGCTTGGCTGTGGCCAAGTTGGAATAATGGCTTCATTGATGATGAATTTTTAGCTTAACTGAGATGCTAAGTGTTGGTTTTGTCTTTGAACAAAGAACGGTAATTTCAAATAATAAATGGTTAAAAGGGCATACAATTTTTCAATTTGAACTGTTCCTGTTTCTGCTATGCTTTGGCATGATTCTTTTGACTCAATCGTTTTGTTATCTGTTATTAAGCTGTGTTTCAGCAGCTTTATTTGTGCAGAGGGATGTAATGAGTTCTTTTTATTAATTGAGGACTAATTATTGGGATTTAGAGCACGAGAAATCTTGATAAAGTAATGAAAAAATTTATGGTTCGAAATTATTTTGTCAGTTTGATACTTACATTTTTAGTTTTAATTTATTTTGTTGGTGCTATGTTAGTTACTTTTTACTGGCATAATGTAGTTAAGTTGGGCTATAAACTATTGTGTGAAGGTTTGGTTCTGTTTAATGTTGTCTATTTTGCTCCATATCACATACTTTATAAGCTTTAGTCTTTTTATTCTCTTTATCTCATACAAGATCTCCATTGCTGATGGCTTCCTTTTATGTTTGCTCAGCCTCCTCTTTGGGAATGCTACCAAAAACAACTAAAAGAATGGGAGTTGACTATGATGAAGTTGCATTACCCAGCAAATGAGCTCCAAGAGAGGACCACCGCTCCTGAAAATCTTCCTGAGAAACCTCCCATGTTTGCTTTTTGTTTAAAACCACGGGGTCTGGAAGCTAACAAAGGCTCAAAGCAGAGGTCCCATAAAAAGTTGATGTACGCTGGTCACCATAGTTCATTTTCAAGAGAGCAGGATGTGCTCAATGCTTCTGGTAGTACTGCCCCGCCAATCGTTTTTCTGCATCATCATCATCTGCACTCTCCTTATCAATTTTATTTTTCTGTGCTCATGATTGTAGGGAGAAGATTAAATATTTCCTCACTCGGGGATGAGAAGGCTTTCGTTACCATACCTAGTTATGAAGGCTGTCATTCTACTCAGTGGCTTCCGTCACCCATGAGTTTCTCCCCAAGGGATGCAAGGACTGCAATTCTAATGGCTAGTGATGGTGTGGATAGAAATCATTATCCAAAGCTTTTTAGAACCTTTTCAAAGAAAAATGGGATGCATCATACTCCTTGGGATTCTCCAGTCATGCCATTATCATGCAGTGAGAAGTCAAAGAGGAATGGAGTTCTTCGTTTGCATCCTGATGCATTAGAATGGCCATGCTCAAAGAATTTGCAGCCAGATGGTGGTCAGAGGCATCAGCCTGATATAAATGAGTTCAGGTTGCGTGATGCATCGAGTGCAGCTCAACATGCATCCAATATGGCTAAGCTTAAGAGAGAAAAGGCACAGTGGTTGATGCATAAAGCAGATCTTGCACTTCACAAGGCTGTTGTTGCTATTATGATGGCAGATGCAATAAAGACATCTCAGAAGGACCTAATTGGTGATGAATGAATTTCCAGTAATCAGATTCAGGCTATAGAAAAGCACATGAAAAGTCATGGATGCCCTCGCTTGTGTTTTTGCTGAATTTATGATTGAGATGGGCACTGCTATCGATTTTCATTGGACTTATAAGCTCGACAAGATGTGCTGAGAAAGATGGTTTGATTTTGGGAATCTCGGTTTTCTGGCCGATTTACTATTTTGCCTTTTCTGCTGTAGAAATTCTTCATTAAATGGTTGGGCTATACGGCTGTGTTGAGAAGCTGACTTGTAGCTTTTTCTAGTTGATAATTTTGTACATAAAATTTTTCTTTTTTTGAGCCCTTATTTTATTTTGCAAATATGCGCCAATGATAGTTCTGTTGGCTTAAAAATAATACTCTACATTTGGAGGTCCTTAATGCTCATCTAATTGACTATGGTTGTGTTTGTAGGGAAATACTCAAATACAGATAGATGCATTAAAGCTTTTGCTTAATGCAGGAATTCTGCCAGTTTGATGTTTCCGAAAATAGAATGTAAGTGAATTCATTGTGATTTTTCTAATTGTTGTACAATATTTTGTTATAAAATTCTGACCTATCGTATCGATGTTCTGATGTGTACAAACTGCTTGTTCGGACTCTTCTACAATAATTTTCTGCATCAGAGTTATAATGTCTTGCATTCCTTTTTTCATTTCTGTAATTCAAACATGGTTAAGCATTATCTCTGAAACTATTGTTTGTGCTGTCTATCTTTTGCAGCTGTAATTTTTATGTTTGCTGAAGCAGTAAAGCTCTGCCTGATGTTACTTATGTATGAAACATTTGCACTAGTTGAAGGTGTTTACGAATGACGATTAATTTAGAACAACATTTTTTTGCTAAATTAGTTATGAGAAACTTCCTTGTCTACAGAGCTATTCCTTTTCAAATCTCCATTTATAAGTTTTTGTGTGATATCAACAGAAACATGATACAAAGCTAACGAAAAAAAGAAGCAAAAACTAGGAAAATTGATGTATATATTTTTTGAGATGTATTCTGACAGATCTTTGAAGAAGTATTGTTGGTGATCATATAGTTTTGCTGCGGTGTCCACAAAAATATTGTGGTTTTCATCTATTTCTTATTTGGATGTTTTTTTTTTCCACTTCTTTGAGGAAAAATTAACTACAGTTTATTGCCATAGATATACTTAGGGAACTTGAAAAGGATGATTATACTTTTAAATTATCTTAGATCAGCAGTATTCATGTTTAAGGTTGAATTTTTTTTCAGGGTAATTTTGATGCTGTCATTATTATCATTAGTCTAACAGTATTGACCCAATTTATCTCAAGTAGGAGTAAGTCCTATAAATCCAGATTTAGTGAATCCTGATTGGATTATAATATGAAAATTGCTTGGCTTGATAGCTACTAAATCTCGCTAAATTCTGATAAACTGTTCAGGATTTTAAGATTTATGGGAGTTGCTATTCTTATATCTGTTAAATGTTGTATCTGATGTGATTTCTTGAAAATTGGAATTTACATTCTTTCTTGACTTAGTAAGCGTAATGTTTTGTGGTTTAATTACAGCTGTTGAGGCTTAATTCCTTATATTCTGCATCACTTTCTAAAGCTCACATCATCATTCAGTCTGAGTTTAATTTTCATCTACATGTTTTAACTTACTATAATATGTTACTAATGAAAGATGGAGTGCAATTGTGAATAGGTTTTGTTTAGTTAAATTAAGATGGAGTAGATAGCATTGGATTTGGTTTGTTTTGCCATGCGTACAATTTTTGTTATTGAGAATCAATGTCTGTTTTTCTTGCTTTAGATCGCCAGCACTTCGGAAAGGAGCTGAATTTTTTCATTATTTGTAAATTATGCGTTCGTTTGACTCGTTGGTTGCGGCCTTTGGTGCAAGTCCCTCGGGTCGGGGGTTTGATCCTTGTGTGAGATCGAATTACACGTCTATCTGGAAGGGGGGTTGAACAACGATTGACCTTTTGATGAAGGAAAAAAAATTATATATATATATATATATANGATGTATATAATCTTTGAGATGTATTCTGACAGATCTTTGAAAAAGTTTTGTTGGTGATGATATAATTTTGCTGCGGTGTCCACAAAAAAATTGTGGTTTTCATCTATTTCTTATTTGGATGTTTTTTTTTTCCAGTTTTTCTTTGAGGACAAATCAACTACAGTTTATTTCCATAGATATAATTAGGGAACTTGAAAAGGATGATAATACTTTTAAATT
Source organism: Phalaenopsis hybrid cultivar (assembly GCA_002079205.1). Taxonomy (NCBI): domain Eukaryota; kingdom Viridiplantae; phylum Streptophyta; class Magnoliopsida; order Asparagales; family Orchidaceae; genus Phalaenopsis; species Phalaenopsis hybrid cultivar. The sequence continues at coordinate 31,150 of JXCR01146174.1, forward strand.
ATCTTAGATCAGCAGTATTCATGTTTAAGATTGAATTTTTTTTCAGGGTAATTTTGATGCTGTCGTTATTATCATTAGTTTAACAGTATTGACCCAATGTATCTCAAGTAGGAGCAAGTCCTATAAATCCAGATTTAGTGTATCTTGATTGGATTATAATATGAAAATTGCTTGGCTTGATAGCTACTAAATCTTGTTAAATTCTGATAAATTGTTCAGGATTTTAAGATTTATGGGAGTTGCTTTTCTTATATTTGTTAAATGTTGTTTATGATGTGATTTCTTGAAAGTTGGAATTTACATTCTTTCTTGACTTAGTAAACGTAATGTTTTGTGGTATAAGTACAGCTGTTGAGGCTTAATTCCTTATATTCTGCATCACTTTCTAAAGCACACATCATCATTCAGTCTGAATTTAATTTTCATCTACATGTTTTAACTTAATATAATATGTTACTAATGAAAGATGGAGTGCAAATGTGAATAGGTTTTGTTTAGTTAAATTAAGGTGGAGTAGATTGCATTGGATTTGGTTTGTTTTGCCATGCGTACAATTTTTGTTATTGAGAATCAATGTCTGTTTTTCTTGCTTTGGATCGCCAGCACTTCGGAAAGAAGCTGAATATTTTCTTTTTTTGTAAATTTCTTCATTGTTTTCATGGTTAGGTGCGGTTTGCAAATATTGATGTCAGGCTATAAATGAAAATTATAATCAGTTTGACGGTGTGTTGTTTTAATCACTTTGATNAAAATTTGTTCATTGTTTTCATGGTTAGCAAATATTGATGTCAGGCTATAAATGAAAATTATAATCAGTTTGACGGTGTGTTGTTTTAATCACTTTGATATATATATATATATATATATATATATATATATATATATATATATATATATATA
>JXCR01146177.1:0-31406 GCA_002079205.1 Phalaenopsis hybrid cultivar
AGGCTACAATAATGAGACCAATTTGCGGAAATGCAATGAGGAAACCTGTAATAATGGAAAATGTATACAAGAATGCACCAAAGAGGGTTACAATTATAAGAAAAGAAAGGTAAAAAGAGCAAAACCATGAAAATCACAGCGTTATAAATATACTATGGTAATGTAAGGAGAGAAGTTTTTAGTAATTATGGACCTAAGAATTATTAAATGATTGCCTATCAATACCCTGTGATCATGTTAGGAGAGAATTTTTTAAGATTTAGTTTCAGGGTGTCCAAATAGTTTAGGGTGGATTCCCTGGTCTAGGAGAAGTGAGGTGGAGAGAGAACAAGTCCATGACATTGTCAAGATTGGTTTGCCTAGAACCCTGGCCTTTCTCTTGTCGCTTGTCAGTAGAGTTCAAAAGTTTTCCAATGGCTGGAACTGGTCCTTTTGGACCAGAGAAATTCTGGGAGCCACAAAACTAGCAAATTAAGTTGAACAGTTTTCCAATGACTGTAACTGGTTTCTTGTTCGGGTTTCAGAGAAACGGAGTGCTCAGTTTCGTGATGGACAAGAGAATAACAGTAGATGCCTGCAGTATAAAAGCTCAGCGTAGGCGTTTCCTTGGAAAATAAAAGCCTCTATGAATATATTTAACCTTAACAATTAACTTTCTTTTTTGTATTTGTGTAATTGTTATTATCAGACATTATTGTTGGTGTATTCCAAATACAGCTGAGCTCCATCGTCGGGATTGTAAGCTTGAGTTGTTACACTGAATTCATTTTAATTCTAACCAAATACCAAGAAAGGTAATCTCCTGCATTTAGCTTTCACGCATCAACCAAACAACTTTAAGTTTTTCAAATTCATTATATTCATTTCACATGATATTCCTTTTACTTTCTATTACTTTATTCAGCAAACAAAACGGCCTCTAAGTCAACAATGTTATATAGATCTAAGAGGTCGAAAATTAAAAAGTGGATCATTACCAAGTTAAGCATGAAGAAAAAATGAGAATGTCAAGATGGATGTGGGGTAAAATTAAGAAACAAAAATTTAGAGATGGTCCTAATAAAGAAACAATTAGAGTGTCATCTTTTAAAGATAAAGTTGAAAATAGACTTAACTAGTTTAAACATGAACAATAAAAAGTGGATAATGTCCCCATTTGATAGTTAATTAAGTTCATATAAAAGAATTAAAAAATACAAACAGCGCACTTATAATAACATTGATAGAAGTTCTACAAAATGATTTGCAAATTATAAGTCTTAACACCTCAAACATCGCTCAGCTAGAATAAAATCGTAGATGAAGATTCAAAAAGCCAGAAGGTGGGGATAAGGCTAACGATTATGATGAAATGCAACAATAAACTGGTACGAGGGCGCTTAGCCTAAAGGCAAATTTGCCTTGTGTACGTCAAAGGGCAATTTAGTCTTTTATTATTATTATTATTATTGGGTATAAAAGGCTTGTTATGTCTAGGGTTAGGGGGATACATGAGATTGAGTTGTGACTCTTAGGTCTAGGGTTTGGGAGAGATATCCTAACTCTCGAATTACAGGGATTGGGAGAGATTGTCTACCTCTCAAATTGTAGGTGATTATCTTTTGTATTTGTGTGAGTCGTTTGGATTATTACAATAAGAATTTCTATTTGTCCTAATTTCTACGAAAATCTGTGTCGATTTCTTCATCAAATCGTATCAAATTGATATCAAAGCAAGATTACTAGGGAAACGGTGCTCGAGATTGTCAGAAAGTAGGGCAAGGATCGTTGCATGGGAAGAGCACAACATCCATATGATTTGGCGACTTCACCTCCAGATACAGTCGCGATCAGGGACAACGACTGGGAAACGGCGTAAAGAGATCCGAAACTCCGAGTTTTCTCTTCCTCCTAAGCATCTACTTGATAGAGTCGCAAACAGAGCTTGTTGGGAAAGAGCGATTGGAGCTTTTTGCCTTCGTGACCGAACACTGCGATACAGGTGTGATCGATGCTTGTGGAGAAGGAAATGGGGGATCGGGGCTTACCGAATCGCGTACAACCGGATTGGGCGTGCGGGCGGCATTACAACGCGATTTTGAGTGGTTGAGAAGATTGCGGAGTGCGGGTGACATCAAATCGTGAAATAGTCGTGGTGTGCAAACAGAATCGCAACGCAGAGACCCTAAGAATCGATACAGTTGCGATTAAAAGCAGTTGGGACTAAAGGGATCGCGACATATAGAGCTATCGCCGATCGATCCTAAGGCCTTCTAGCGAGATCGCGACGTTCAGGCCTTCGTGACCGAATCTAGCAATTCTAGCGAGCCGGGAAGCATTGACAGGATCGGCTTACTTGTGATACATTCGCGATAAGAGCTACCTGGGAAGTCATCAACGAGATTTCAGCATTTAATAATTTCTCTTACCTGATCGAAATTTTTCCAAGCAAGAATGACAGCCAAGAAAGTAGATGATCTAGAGAAAAAGTTAGAGGAAGAGATGAGTCAAATCAAATCTGGGATTGAAGAAAGGTTCGTCAACATAAAGGATCGCTTCTCGTCTATTGATAATCGACTGAAGGATCGATTCGAGAGCATGGGAGAAATTTGAGAGATGATAAAAAAGCTTATTGAGATGCAATATCTCAATCCAAGACCTCATCAGCGGTTCAATTTGCAAATCCCAAGGTTGACTTGAGAACCGGTGGTAAGATTGAACATGAGGAGGAAAACATCCACCATCACCAACCCCCTCTCAGGACTCCGATTATGGATGAATTAGAGATTTCTAATGGAGGCGGTTGGGCCGAAACATGGAGAAGAGATTATGCCACAGGTATGAAGGAGTACGAAGAAGAAGGGAGAGAAGCAGGGAGGGGATATGGCTACGATCGAAAGAAGGACTTTTACCCTCAATACATGGGGGGAAACAATGGAGGAAGAAGAAGTTGGGGTCAAGATGTTAGAGCTAGAAAGTTAAAGATGATGATCTTCAAGGGGAAAGACACACATGGATAGGGGGGAGAAACTCATGGCGACAAGACTGTGTTTGGACGGGAAAGCCTTAGGCTGATTTCAGTAGAGGGAGATTGGATACCCGATTCGTTCGTGGGATGAATTTAATTATTATTTGTTGGAACGTTTCTGAGCCATTAGGAAAGGAAAAAAACGAGACCTACATGAGCAATTCTATGTCTTTATACAGGAGGGGGCGGTCATGAAAAATAAAGAGAGATTTGAACTATTGTCGGGACGACTGTGAGGGATTTTTGAAGTAGGAGTGGAGGGGAATTTCATCAAGAGCTTAAAGCTCGAAATACGGGCAGCACTCTGATCACGAAGACTACGAGGATTGAGGGAGCTGATGAAGATAGCCAAGATGGTGGAAGGCAAAAACTAGATGAAGAAAGCCAATATGAGCAACACATATGGAGCGTCATCGTTATACGGTACTGCTACAACCATGAAGATGCCAAAATTTCAGACAATGGAAGTCCAGAGGGAGGCTGCATGAGACATGAATAATGGATCACGACCGGGAGCAACACTCAAATGTCTTACAGAGACATATTCAGGAGAAACGAATCAAGGGGTTATGTTTTCAGTGAGATCACAAATTTACCCCAGGACACCGTTGCAAGAATTGAAGATTACAAGGTCTCATGGTGCAGGACGAGGACACAGAGAATGAAGAAATAGAGCTAGTCATGGGGGAGGAGAAGCACTCATTTTTTCCCACCACAGGGACAATTTNGAGTGATTTCCTACGCTTGAATTGTAGGAATTGGGAGAGATCGTCTACCTCTTATATTTGTATTCTCATTGAATTGTTTGAATTATTGAAATAAGAAATCTGTTTTGCCTTAAATTCTGTGGAGAATTGTGTCAATTTTTCCTTCGAATTGTATCATAGACTTCCAAGAACAATAATCAATAAGATCTCATTCTGAATACAATTTTGACTATGAATACAACATTTTATGCTAACATAGTGTTATAATATATAATATCGGAAAACATTGTAGACAAGTATTTTAACAATATTGTTGCATAAGATATTTGCATTCCATTTAAAGAAGAACAAAAAATAAATAAAACATGCATTAAACAAGTAAAGGTGAAAGTTTTAATTCATCAGGTATTGCCATAGGCAGCATAATTAAATGAAAATATAACACTAAATAGGCCGCAATAGAGAAAAAGGATCAATGTAGCCGACCCCACTTAGTAGGACAAAGGCTTGTTGTTGTTGTCGTAGGTATTACCATAGGATCAAAATGTATGAGCACAAGTTTTGTTGAGCACATTCTCTTTTAGATTCTCAACAATAGTAATGGAAATATGGTGCAAAACATACAGCTAAAACATACCACCTAATTGCAAAATAATGTATGGTAGTAATAACATCAAGCATTAAATTTTCTTGCAAGATTTATATTAAATTTATGTTCATTCTAAAGGAAATGTGTACAAAGGGTTTATTTATCACAACCTATACTAGCTTATGGTCCAATTAAACGCAACTAATTTATGTTAATGAGAATATTTTGTAGCATGATAGACAATCTCCTGGTCAACTGAGTATGCCAAACTTGGTACCTTGACGAAATCATCCAGCACAAGTGAAGCGTCTCTTGTATAACCTGATTCTTCCAACAGATGGCTGAGAACTTGCTGTGAATCAAAATTGAAATAAATTTAGTTTCATTCTGAAATTTCTCATTCACAACGAGTATTAACAATATACAAGTGATAAAAATATGTTCAAATTTTTTAAATACTTTATTGATATACATCTCAAAAGTGCTGAAATTACACTCAATGATTAATTCATACAAATGATAGAATTTTATTAGGAAAGAACATGTATTACTGAACAAGATGTCCTGTAAACATATCTTCCAGCTAACACGTATTGCCGATCAAAATTTGCAATAATAGTTCATTATTAGTCTTTTAACAGAATTCTTAAGATAATAGGATCGTTTATTCCAGAAATGACACTTGCATGTTATTTCATTTAGCTAAACAAAAAAAGTAGTAAATTAACATATTCTAAAGTCTGTGATGCAGACAAAACCTATGGAAAAAAAAATCAAAACCTTGGCCATAAAGTAAGAAGAAGATTCGACACGGATACTTCAATTTATTACAAGTTTTTTGGCAAAAGATGAATCATTATCAATGCATTCAAATAGAAAGCAGAAAATATGCAACAAATTTTAGGTTGTTGAAAAAGATTAAATTTATGATTTTCTTGCCGGATTAAATACCAAGTTGATGTTAGGTATACATTATCAAAAGGAGAATCATAAAGTCATTGCCATCATTCAAATGGAGAAAAGGTTAAGGGAAGTTTCAACTATAATTAACGAAATAGAAAATTAGGCCCTAATGATCAAAGTTACTGAAATCAAGATTAAAAACTCTTTTCTTCAATGAAGCATAAGTAGTGCACCAAACAAAGATGATCCATAGAGATTTTCTATGATGCATATTACAAGAAGGCTCAAGATACAAAAGAATAATGTATGAAACTTCATACAAAGTCACCAAGAAAAAGTTAAACAATGCTAGGAGAACAAGCTAAAGAACAAAAACATGCATGTATAATATGTGGAAAAAGGTAACAACAAGTAATCAAACAATTAGTTCTATAAAGAGTTTAATAACATGCACTACAAAAAAAGAGGTACTATGACAACACTTATTTAAAGCAGTAATAAAACTGCCACAAAAAATTTCCTTTAAAGCAGCCACAAAAACCGTCAAATATTAAATTAATTTAAACCACTGATTTTCCTAAATATTTAAACAGAAATACATTGGTTTTGTTGCTCCTCGACCGACAGAAGCCTCAGGTTCCGGCGGCGATTTTACAACCGCTGCAATAAGGTTTTGTGAAGATGAGTATCGGCGGCGGTTTTGTAGCAGTCTGTAAACCGCTGCTAGAGTTTTAGAAGCAGCTAAAACCACTGTTGTAGCTTATTTTTTGTCGCCAAAGCCTTTTTTTTTTTGTAGTGATGCTGGTATAAATATAAAAGACTACTATGTCATGCACCTCCTATAATGCATTATCAAGTATTACCTTCACTTTTCATGCTTTTAAAATCTCATAGATGGCCAATTCCCATACCTGAATACTGAATCAAGAGCTAAAAACCATATGACCAACACTTCACTTAAATTTATTTCATATACTTCTTATTCTAAAAAAAAAACATATATATATATATATATATATATATATTACCAATAGATCCTTGACATCTACTGATGGGCAAGAAAAATCTCATAAACAAATCCCACGCACTAAGAAATATCCTCCACATACTTAAATTATTCAACAACTCGTTATTAATTAACAATTAAAATTTTAATCACATTCAAAATGAAGTGATTTATTATACCCTCTACACTGTATATTTCAAGAACAAGGCACGATGATGAAGATTGGACTTAAAGAAAAATGGTAATCACCTTGAGAAATCCAATGACCGCAGAAGATCCAAACTTTTGGTGTTATTATATTTCCATTCTAAAATTTTTAAATCCAACAAAGAAAAGATATAGTGCCAATTCCTATAACTTATCCATCCTTCCTCTATTACTCTCAAAACCTTGTTTTCATTACTATTCAAAAATATTAATATTCATGAATTTCACTATGAAACAAGTTATTCAGTAAAATACAAAATGTACCAATATTTCAATAACAAAAAAACCAAAAATTATTTTTATTTTATTTATAGTGACAATTGGGACCATAGTCTATACTTAACATGTATGAAGCACAGTGGTTGTTGTCCTTTATTAATGAATGGACTCTTATGTTATGGATCTTTATATTTTAAGCCAAAAAGCTGCATCACTTTCACCGCCATTTTTAACGTAACATTAAATCAAATTGACATTAAAATTAAAATAGTTGAATCCTAAAATGCCAAAAACACCATTTTACCTTTTCATATTTTCAAGAATAATGAATAATACACAAGTTATCATGTATTTACACAGCTCAACGAAACGATGTAGTTGGCCACCGATTTAGTTCACAAGAGTTCTTTTTTTTTTTCAAAAGAATGATCCAAAATAATAATTTAGGGAAGCTATCTTAACTACTGCTCAAACCATAACTGATGACTTACGAGATTCTTGCAATTCAAAAGTTGTGTTAGAGTCCTAGCCAATTTATTTTCTCACTTCAATGCTCAGATAATCTTGACCCCGACATATTTAGAAGTATTTTCTTTGTCCTTAAATAACATCCAAAAAGAGGAAAAAATTGATCCAAAAGCAATTAAATTAGTTTTTGTTGCGTATTCTAACAAAGGTTATAAATGCTACCATCTTACCATGTAGATATAGGCATTGTTAACAACAGTATGAAGGAAAAGGATTTCTGATTTGCTACTACTTTTCCCAAGCAAAAAATTAGCATTAACAAATGAATGCTTTCTCATATTGTCCTTTCTTACCACTCACACCAAAAAAGCAACTATACATCCGAACTAACCACTCTTACCCAAATCAAACATATATCCACCCCACCTTCCTCTCTAACACTAAAGATTTACTCAATGAGAAAGGCATCTCAATCACTGTAGGTCCAACAATTCAAATCAATTTTTTGCATCAAACTAGAAAACGATTGAATCTGTGAACAAAATTGCTTCAATTGAAAATAACTTAGCTTATTCTTATCATGCAAAAAAATTCTTTATTGTTGTCATTCCTTCCTCATTAGCCAACAGAATATTTATTTCCCTAAAGCTGTCATTGAGGCTTTAAGTAGTGAGACTTGGAATAATGCTATGACAAAACAAATAGAAGCCCTTCAAAAAGCAAAACATATGAATGGGTGACATTACTAAAATAAAAAAATTGATAGGGTGCAGATAGGTATCTATTGTGAAGCATAAATCCAATAGCTACTCATAAAGAGATAAAGTCGGAATAATAGCAAAAGGCTATACTAAAACACAGAAGATTGAGTGTCCTGAAATTTTTGCTCGTGCTCCTAAAATGAGCAGCATTTTAAGTTATGTTATCTTTAGTAGCAAAGAAAGATTAAAAAATATAATAATTTGATATAAATATTACACAAATATTGGAATGAAATACTAAACATTCTCTACAATACTTTTAAGGTATGAAGGCATGCAAATTTAGCATGAAATTAAGGTACATACTAAGAATGAAATATCTCATTGTCAAGTTAAAAAAAATGTCCAAATACATAACTATAGTTGGCAATTGATGATATTTTTGTTAGCCCCATAAGCCAAATGACGTGACATTTTAGATTTTGATGATAAAATACATATGTGTACATGATACTAATTGTTACACTATAGGTATTTCAGACAGAACATTAAACTCAGCTCAATCAACTAGTTTAGTGAACTTTATCAAAATTGATTGATATTTTGGTGTGATGTATTAACATTTGTATAAATTGACAAATAAGATTGCTCAAAAATTATTTCATATTTTTTCATATTTTATTTGTCTTATTTGAATAAAATCAATTTTAGTTCACTTAATTAAATCATTCTATCAATAATTACTTTTGGATAATTATTTTGCACTTGCATTAATTCATGCATTATATATATACAAGATAAGTTATTTTTATTAATTAGTTGCATTCATGATACATTATCCTCATCATATTAATTAATCTATTATTTAATTACAAAATCATCAAATCATATGAATTATTCTTTGGGAATATTTTTTAATTTGAACTTTCTCTTTCCTGAATGATTCTAAAATCATTCCACTGATGCTTGGCTGAAAGCTACATCCCGTATTCACTTGATTTTATTTGAATTATTTAATTAATTCATGCCATGTGGACTTTCCCAATTATGCATATAATTAAAAATTCAACTTTGAATATTTTCCTCCAATATAAACTTCATGATAACTTTTCAAATCTCATAGATCTATTTTGAAAAGTATCAATTGCATTTCAAAATGTTTCCAAATATATATCCTTTTAATTTCAAATTCAAATTATTTTACATTTAATATCCTTCACACTTAAAATCAATTATCTTTTCATTAGGATTTCCCTCCTAAATTTAAATTCAAATATTTACATAAATCTATTTTCTAAGGCAAACATCCAATATTAGCATGTTTTGGTCAGCCCCATCTTTTGAGATTGGATTGTTTTAACAAATCAATTTAATTAATCCATTTATTATTTTTAAATTCAAATTAGTTCTATTTTAATTTCCCTCTCAAATTTAAACTTGAAATTCAAACAATTGCCTAAATAAAATCCCTCAAAATTTCAAATTCAATTTCTAACATAAGCCTAATTAATTTTCAAAAACCACCATATGTTTTTTATTCTTGGCTGGCCTCCCCGCATGTCCAAGAGCTTTATGCTTGGTCAAATTCTCTGATGTGGGCAAGCATCTAATAATCCCATTATCCTATTTTCCTCTCGCTTGACTAACTATTTTCTTGAGGAAAAACACAATTTCTCTTTTCTTGGCTGGCCCAAACAACTCAAGCAAATTTTTTCTAAGGCATCAAGACAAGCTCTCTTTATCTTTCTTGCAATCTCACCTTGACTTGGAAGAAAAAGAAAGGTGCATTATAGTTTAGGTCTTGGAAGCATGAATTCAATTTTTTAAGGAAAATCTTTCCAATTCTAAAAGACCAGCATAATACTAAGTTAAGTGTTGCAAAGATGAGAATGATTACGTGGATGAGTGGCTTTACACTTAGAGACAAAATGTAAAATGAATATATGCGTGATAGGGTTGGTGTAGCTCCTGTGACGGACAAAATTAGAGAAAGTCATCTTAGATAGTTTGGTCACATTAACCGTCGATCATCTGATGATCCGATTAGGAGAGTAGATGTTTTAGATTCGACTTATGTTAATAAAGGCATAGGTAGACCTAAGAAGACTTGGGCTTATTGTATAAAAAAATGATCTTAATTTGTTAAAAATAAATGAAATATGACACTAAATAGGACGCAATGGAGAAAAAGGATTCATGTAGCCGACCCCACTTAGTGGGATTAAGGCTTTGTTGTTGTTGTTGTTATATCTTTCCAATTTTCTTCTTTCATCTTTGTAAAACTTTTGATCTTGATGCGATCTAGTACTTTGGTTTGATTTTATTTAAATGACCCATCATCATTTGCTCATGAATTCATGCATTGCATTTTAGATTATTTTTACATAAAGGTTGTATAATTTTTCATAAATCATATTTAAAATGTTTCAAGTTCAATAACAGATCATTATTACAGTCTTTTCATACATGTACATGCTGTAAGCTTTGTGCTCGATAAACAAGTCTCTGATATGGGCAAACATCTATTTAAGAGAGTAAAGAATTTTAATAATTAAAACTCAATGACTTTAGTTAAGGTTGAATGATCAAAAATATAAAGCATATAATCTAATAGATCATTTCAAAATGAAAAGATAAGTTATGTTCTTCTCATTCCTTTGGTATGTCTGTCTTCTCTAGTTATACACTTAGTGAATTTATTTCACTTCTTTTACACTTTTGCATCCTATTTAAGAGCTTCAGGATATAACCCCACTGTTCCAATGCCAATATAGTAAATATTAGACCACTAAAAGAGAATTTTTAAAGCCATCAAAAGAATAGTACTTTAAACAGAAAAAGATGTAACAATTAACACATAATCATGTAAATAGTACCAACAATATTCCGACAATGAATAATAACTAAAATCAAAGTCATGACTTATAAGATAGAAGATGGAGGTGGTAATTTCATGAATTTGGTATATGTGGGCATCATACAATATTCAAATAATAGGATTAAAAAAATTTCTTTTGTCGCATTATGACCTCATTTGGAGAGGATTATTTGTCGCAGCGCGGCTTCGGAACGTTGGGTCTGTCATTTGGAAAATACGGTGAGGCTGATTAATAATGAGGAAACGTCGCCGGGGGTTCAACCACGCGGCCCGCGTTCCTTCGTTATGTTGTGACGGGGCTACCATCGCGTTACTCCGCTGCATCTTTCTCTCTCGTGGGTCTTACCCTAACATACCTCTCTCTCACGATACTCACGGGGCTGCTTCTCTCACAATTCTTGCCCTAACTCCTCTCTCTTTCTCTCTCGCAATTCTTACGAATACGATGCTGCCTCTTTCTCTCTCGCTTTTTTGGATTCACTGTTGCGGTGAGTTCTCCTCTCCCTCTCCTCTCTCTACTCTTCGGCTATGTTTGGTCATTTGATCTGCCCTCTGTGCGGTAGTTCCTCTTTGTGCAGTGCTTTTTGATCATTTACTCCATCGTTGTTTCGGTATTCTCTACCTTACCATAAATGTTGTGGTTTTTTATTTTGCAAATGCTTATGTGCCCGAGACTTCCGTGGGTTCTCTGTGTTCTTATCCTTCGATGGTTCTCGGTTGATGTTAGATTTTGGGATTTTTGGGAATTCCATGTGCAATGACTTGGAAATATGTGATACTTTTCATTTGATGTTAGATTTCGATTTTCTGTTTGCTCTTTTATGTTCTTGATGTTGGCCGAAAATATGTTGTGGTGTTGATTGCACGTAAAATGGCCTAGAAATAGGGGGTGTTTTTCGGTTAATGTTAGATTATGGTTTTTTGTTTTCTCTATTATGTTCTTGTTGTGGGCCAAATATATGCAGTGGTGTTGATTGCACGTGTAGTGACTTTAAAATATATACGATTACTTGGACGGTAAATGAGTCATATGTTGGCGTGTGAAGGTGGTGGCAGTGATGTTGATGTGTTAGTGTGTTGCATTGTTTGTTTGTGGAGGGGTTAATAGTGGTGTTGTGTGTGGAGGTGTTGGTGGTGTTGTGGTTGTGTTAGTGTGGAGGGGTTAGTGTATGGATGTGTTTGTGTTGGTGGATGTGTTTGTGTTGGTGGATGTGGAGGTGGTGGTGTAGGGTGGTTGGTGTGCTACTCATTGTTTAATAAGGTGTCTATTTTTATTTTGCAATATTTTGCACTTGATATTTGCTTTCAAGCATGAAATGTGCTGGTATGAATAATTTTGTTGTAAACAACATTATAGTACAGAGACAGAATGCTCATTTGTCTAAAAATAGCTGCAACACAGCTGTTTTGAAATTGCAAAAAACAAACGGATAGTCAGCTTATCCGAAACAGCTTCCTGTCACAGTTATTGTGCAATAACTTATTAATAAGCGACAGCTGCCCCAAACAGAGACAGAAGCTTAATAATATATAAGTCAAAATTTAGTTTTCATTTGGTTTGACTATTGTTGCCTGAAATGTCAAGCCAAAATCCATTGATAGAAATGTGCGTCGAAAAGTCGTTTGCAAACTGCCAATTTATTTAGCAAACATGTAGTTAGTAGCTTTTTACTCAGAAATAATTAGATTTATTTAGTTTTCACATTTTATATGTTATGAAATATCAACAAATTGACCATAGTTCATTGCAAATTAGTTCACCTGATAATAATTGTATAATAGTATTAAGTTTTACAATACTTTTGCTAAATTTCATAAATATATACATTACAAAAAATAAAGGGAAGCATAAAAGATTAAGGAAAAAAGTAGCATAGTAAAAGGTAGGAAAAAAAAAATCAAATTCTTGCTTCTATACCATCATGGAGGTTTTATTATAGTTAGAATAATCCTGAAAGACAACATCATTTCAGCGTCCCCTCGCTCCTGCACTGCTACCTAGCTTCCCGTACCTTCACTAGCATGTGATCTTGCCTCCACGATTATTCACTCCTAAAGTTTGCCTCTTTCTGACCCATCAACCCACACAAATCCCAACAATCAGTGATCCTGTTGTACTTGTTGCTCCCTAACTAAAGGTGTTGCTTGATGCAATCCATAGGAGCGGAAATGTTATCACTTGTGATGAAGGCAAAAACAACGATGATAGAATCGTTGCTGGAGTTATTGTGGTGCTCTCCTAAAGAAGGTTCTTGGAGACATTAAAAACAATAAAGTAGGCAATGTGGATAAGGTCTGCACCAAGGCCAATGACAGCATTTTTGTAGTATGCACTAATGATGTTGTCAACATGGAGTGGGTGTGGTACAGGCTACAAGGCTAGTGGCAACTAAGAGACATTATATGTGCATAGGCATTGAGAATGTCGTGATGGGGGCTCAACCAAGCCAATGAAACAAAACAAATAATTGCAGGGCTCAACTAACAAAGTTGAAAGAAAATATTTTTCATGTCTGCTTCCACTGTTGAATGCAAATTTTTATTAACACAATCCATACGTACCATCGCATCATCGCCAAACCAAAAAAATACTTTCTTCAAAAGAAAATTTGAGAAAATACAAAACAAAAATGAAGCTTCAAATAAGGCAACTACATTGTGTGAGTATGTCTGTGTGGTGGGTGGTGGAATGAGCATGTGTGCCTGGATGGAGTATTGGGCGGGGGTTGGGTGTGGGGATTTAGCTATTTGTAGATTACATCTTATCTTGAAAATAAAATCGTGAAATAAAACTAAGCTTGCTTCCATGTCTAATAAAACAAGATTGTGATGACACGAACCCAATATAAGAATCAAAAGCAATTGGTCAAGAATTAGATGGAAATATCATTAGATCCATTTCTACTGTAAGTATCATAATGTGGATTTATAAAGTTTTCATGAGATATTTTTGAAATGTGTAAAAAAAAAAACCTCATTTTACAAACATTACTGAAGTCGGTAGAGCGGAATTTGCATAAAGATGCACCTAATTTTCAAAAATTAGTTAGGCTTTGTTTACAAGGATGTTGAAGATGCAACTTTCCGAATATTACTAAGATCATTTTTCCATAAACTAGTCTCCTGAAAACCCAAAATAAGGATATATCACATACTTCCTTGTCTGCATAATCAAAATCAATTGATATCAAGTAAATGGAATTACATTTTATGTGCTTATACAAATGTGACATACAGCTATAAAATAAAAAGGAAAAGAAATAGAATTGAGTATAGAGCAGAAGCACCTCTCTTTGTTCCTCTGACATGAATGACCCTGTAAGATCTCGAAGAACTTCCAACAAGTCCTTGAAAGTTACTCTGCCCTTACTATCTATATCATAAACTCTAAAGATCACTGCAATATGAAATCCCCTAATCAACAACTCAATCAACATAATCACCCTCAAACCCAGCAACTAAATCATTCTCATAGATCACAAACAAATAAAATACAAACACACACGCACACAAAGCGCAAAAGAGTAGACTTTTACGCTCAATTTTCTGCTGGAGGGAGGCCTTCGGGCTGAAGGCAGACAAGAATGCCACAAAATCCTTAAAATTCAATCCATCTACCATCCTCAGCAACCTCTGCAAGGAACGCACGAGGACAGAATTTTTCAATTAAAAATAAGAACTTAAGCATATCAAAGCATGGCTTATGCTCAAATCAAAATGGGTCCCTGACCTGAGAGAGAGGATTGAGGGAGAACTCAGGTATCGATAAGAACTCATCCGCCGAGATGAACCCTTTGGCATTCCGATCAAGTTGGCAGAATCTCTCGTACAGGGCTAATATCTCTTGCTGGGAAACTGTCGCAAAAACCCAATCAATTGACTTCAACGAATTTAACGTAGAGACATGAGCGAGGTTCAGAAAAGCGCAGATAGGAAAGAAGAGATAGCTCACAGAGATAGCTGCAGTGCTCCTGGACTTCCTCTATGTCGTATTGGGTGAGCATCGAAGAGGCGATGCCCATCCTCCCTGTGTCTCGACAAACTGGCAGGGAGAAAGGGGAAATGAGGTTTGTTTCCAAGGAGATGGTTTTTCCATGGCAATCACCTAAAAACATTCAATATAATATTTTTAATTAATTAAATTTTAAATATAACATTTTAATCATCTAAAATCTTAAATATAATATTTTAAATACCCAAAACTTTCACTAAAATAACTCAATGGTGGTTAAAGGAGAATGGTTGTAATGAAAAGGCTGGTTACAGTGCAATATTTGAAGTTTGCGTAGTTAAAATGCTATATTGAATGTTTTGTGTGATTAGTATGTAAAAATCCACTATAATCAATATTTATGAAAGGATTAGGTGATGGTTTTCAATTTCTCCAAAAGCCTCTTCTTGGACCAGTATATTGATATTTCTTTGATTCTTTGTTGATTTGTTTGTTTGATATTATACAGACTGCAGATAAAATCTAATTAATTATTGATTTGAGCTGTTTTATTCTTATATAATTTACAATTAATATCCTTATATATGATATCTATGTCTAAAAATGTTATAGATATATATTTTTGTAATGAAACATAGAGATGCATTTCTTGGCTCCTCCCAAAAGGCATCATTACATTTTCTCTTCTATTTGAGTTAGTTATAACCTATTCAAATCAAATAGTAATCTTATTTAGCTCTATCTTTGTAATATTTTTGCTTTTATATGTGAATCAAGCAATAATATACATATGTTATTTGGTGAAGAATGAAAAGTAGATAACAAATTTTATTGTGTGCATGGTGGGAACATGAGTAAATAGTTATAAATTTGAATAAGTATTACTTTTGAAAAGCTCAAAAATATAGAGATGAATAAGAACTAATTTATTATAAAGATGCAGTTGGTGCATCATTTCAATGGAGTGTAATACATCATATCAATTCATTTAACAAAAATAATAACAAAGCACAACCTTGCATTTCTCATTAATGATATCTCTATTCCCTTTGAAGACGCCATTCTCTTATTTGCTCAACTATTTTAACAATAAAAGATTTTTTTAGCTAATTATTGCTATGGCTAATGTATTCTTATACAGGGAGAGCAAATAGTAGCAAATGAAATGATGTCGGGTCAGCTAATCCAATTACTACTAATGATACTACATAAGTTAATTTATGAGCAAATGAAGGTGGCTTAACTCATACATGATGAAGAAAATAATAGCTTTATGAATGCTTCACTAAAGACTTTAGTAATAAACATATTATGTGATGTAGTTGAATTGATAAAAGAGTAAGTCTAATAATTGCTTATGTATCCTAAGGTTACAATCTATAAGTCGGATAACAAAAAAAGTAATTCTTATCTCATTATGATCATTAGCTTAAAGTAGCTCTAATTTAATGATTATAATAATCTCATGTTTAAGTTTTTTTTTTTTCAATGTATATATAGTTGGTTAAATACTTGAGAGCAAAGATGATATGAAGAGTATGTTACAATGATATATAAGGAAGATAATTTGTGAATTCAAATTAAATAAGTTAGAGATGGAAATTTGTTGAATTCATCACAGTTTGGAATAATATTCTTCAAACTTATGACTTAAGAAGTTGGTATAATCAAACATGTTGAAGGTTTGGAGCAATGTAGAAGTTCACGTCTTTTATTACATTGGTTTGTCAATTCTACGAAGCCCTACAAAGCTTCAAACTCCATAGTTCTATTAAACCCAACTTGTATATGAAGTTTTATCTATACTTGACATGATTCAAATAAGATCTGAGCTCAAACTGAATTAGGTTTGAGCCAACTTTGAAACTAATTTATGTTGAATAACTTTTAAAGTTCTATGTTCAAATCAAGTTTAAATCATATTTAAGAGAATAAAAATTGTTGAACTATGTTCAAATCTTGTTCAAATATTATTTGAACCTTATTTATACACTATTATCTAGTAAGCTTATTACAAAGCTCTCAAAAAAAAATTATAAATCCATACTTAGACATAGTTTCGATCCATAACACACTCTAACATATATTGTTCATGTAGTCTCTTTACTTTTTTTTCTTTAGAACTTCAAATTGGTATTTGTTAGTTTCATGGTCGTTTTGCTTCTTTGATATTTTACATATATATAAAATATAGTTAGTTTTTGGCTTGTACTTTTTTATTCTTAGATACTTTACAATTAATATATTTATGTATTATATTTATGAAAATTTTCGGTTTGATTGTCATCGAAGATTCTTAGCATGTGATGACCTATTTCATAGGAATAAAGATGCATTTTTCAAAAAGAGAGTTGAAGATCAAGTCCACCCCTAAAGGTAAGTGATAGTGATATATTTCAGATGATCAGTGAAGTGTCAAAGATCATTGAGAGACTGGAACTAGTCTCGAGTCGTCTTCTAGAGTTTGGTTTTACACATAACTTGATGAAGCATAACATTTTTTGGAATCTTTCATATTAGAGGCCCAATCTTATTGGACATAATCTAGATACTATGCATATTGAGGAGAATTTTTTTGATAATATAGTTAATACTATATTGGATATTAAGGGAAAAACAAAAGACAACATCAAAGCAAGATTGGATCTGAGGGAGTATTGCAAGAGGAGGGGTTAGAAGTGCACGAGACAAATGAAGTTAAAATGGCAAAGCCCAAAGCTATATATTGTCTCACATTGCATCAATGACAAACTATATTTGAGTGGTTGCATTCTCTGAAGTTTCCAATTGGTTGTATTTCTAACATAAGTCGTTGTGTTGATATGAGAATGGAGAAAATATTTGGTATGAAGAGCCATGATTAATATATTTTCATGCAGTGCTTATTACTTATTGCATTTAATGTTCTGTCAAATCTGGTACTTGATCCATCATTGATCGAAATCAAGACATTCTTCAGGGAGTTGTGCGTAGGAACTTTGAATGTTAATTCTCTGAAAAGTCTTGATGTGAGTATTTTGTTAATTCTTTGCAAGCTTGAATGGATATCTCCTCCTAATTTTTTTGACTCAATGAAACATATGCCTATACGTATGCCTTATGAGGCTATATTGGGGAGTCCAGAGCATTACAGGTGGATCTATCCCTTTAAGAGGTATGTCTCTTATTTTAGAGTGAACTAATATCTTTTTTTAAATCATTCAGATGTGCAGATTTCTGAATAAAATAAAAAATATTGTTAAGAATAAAGCACACCTAGAGGGATCGATATGTGAGGCATATTTATTATAGGAGAAAATTAATTTATGTTCTTATTACTTCAATCAAGGGAAACATACACATTAAGTTGTCGTTGAGATGCCTTTGCAACAAGAATTATCCATATTTCATATATGAGTGAACCATTAGGTAGGCATGGTATGCAATACCTCAACGATACAGAACTTCGAGCAGCTACATTGTATGTTCAATTGAATTGTGATGCAGTGTAAGCATTCATGCAGTAAGATTTAACTTAATAAACAATTTTCTTAGTTATTATCTATAGTGCTCTAACAATTAACTCAGGCATACAATTCACAAGGATATTCTCAGGTTATTTACTGAGAGCTTGAACAAAGTGATTGACTCACAAAAAGTCGAAGAAGAATTTCCAAAATGGTTCAAATCACATGTACAATGAAGTACCTTTTCAATTCATCAATGTGTCATCTAATTGCACTCTATATAGTAAAACTAGTTATGCTTTGGAATTTCTACTAGGTTCATGATAGAAGTACCGAAATCATAGACCAAGACTTGTTAGATCTTGCTTGGGATCTAATTATAGTGTTCAGACATGACAAATATTTGAAGTAAATGATTACAAATTTCACACTAGCTCATGGCGTGAAAGAAAGTACACTTATAATTATGGTGCTTATGTTAGAGGAGGCATACACATAAATAACGGGATTAGCTATGATGACATACTAAATGAAGTAATCCAATTGCAATATTTGGGCTATGTTGAACGAAATGTCAACATGTTCAACTATGCGTGGTTTGATCTTATTCTTAATCAAGGAACACAGACACTCGACCTGTAAGATATTCTGAAGTTAAAATGAACACAAGATATGTAAAGTATGACTTTTCTAGTACGTCAAGCTAGTAGAGTTTGTTAACTTTTATATCCTAATCGATCAAAGGATAAACTTGATTGTGCTATTGCATTGAAGAATATACCACGAAAAAATACTGAGATGGAAAATGTTATTGAACATTGTCGGGTTTTATTTCGCTCCATTAACAACTTCGATAAATCATTTATAACGTCTTCATTGGATATTGGCCTCTCATGAGCTTACATCTTTGTGTGTGTGTGTGTGTGATACGAGTTGTGTTGTGCATGGAAAGCTCTGTCAAGACAACACAAATTAATAAGCTTAATATTCAATGATGTCATTTGCATATTTAAAACTAATACTTTACTTTTGACATTTGTATACAACTCAACGGTTTACATAGAAATCATTCACATTCATAAAGAAGGCGGTGATCCTTGACTCTCAAATATACTCCACAAAATGAGTAGATCGGACATGATGAGAGCAACAAACAAAAAGTGCTACATTGCATGATCATTTTGGAGTGTGTTGTGCATGCTTGAAATTGATCTCAAATAATGTCCACTTGCAAAACTGACCCGTAATTGCATTCAAAATATTAAATTTTGACTAAAGAGTAGTTTTTTATGATTTAAAAGAACAAACATGACAAAATCGACAGGCAACCAAAGCAACGTGACAATTTGAGTCTAAATCGCTTTGTTCGTCGCTGAAATCCCCAAAATGATCTCTTATTTCAAACTGACTGTGCGAGCACGACTAAAACATCAAACTCAACCAAAAATGACACTCATATTGTTGGAATTTTATAGAAGAATTTGTAACATGCAAATTGAGATTTAAATTAAAAATAAAATAATAAATTCATATATAAGCATAAACTGTCAAACACTTCTCATTGCCAATGCTCAGCCGCCCACTCCAGCCAATCAAGATGCTCAACCTCATTTGCAAATAATAAAAAAACTCACATAAAAAAAAGAGCTAAAGGCAGCCATACGCCTGATCTCCACTGACACAGCTGTCGTCTCTAACCAGACACATGTATAGTTTGCACAATGGTTGGATCATTCGGAATGCAGAGAAACATAAATGAAATGGTTGCAGAGATCACACATAGGAAGTGGAAGCAGAAAGGTGCATGGCTGGGTCCAAAGATAAAATGTTGAGTGCTTGGTTAAGAGTTTTGGGTGGAATGGTGTTGCTCTAACTTCAAAGCTTATTAGTAAGTTTTCACAATTCATCAAATAGAAGAAGAAATGACTAAATGAATTGACATGCATGAGATAGATGTTGCCTTATCATAGACAGCCACTTGTTGATATGAAGAAAGTTTTTTTGGCTATGATATGTGATTTCTCTTCTTGTAGTTGTCTCGAGACACATGTACGTTTTTTTAAGCGTGGTGGGTCAAAAACCAGCCCGTGACAAATCGATGCGACAAGAATGACTCTGTGTGTGTTGGTTATTATTTTTATGCAGGTGCACTAAGCTTCATGCATGATTTTTAAGCGTGGTGGGTTAGGAATACCCCGGGGCTGCAATGTCAAAAAACACTGACTATGCATGTTTTTTGAAGTGGTAGGAAGACCCTTGTTTCCCGTGCAGCATCCTAGACAGGGACGGCGTTGGGAGGTTGCTGAAATGAAGTCAAATTTTCGTCGGAGCACTGGTTATAAAAGAGCAGCTCAATTAAACTTATTTTAACAAAAATGCAATTAAATGAAAGTTCCTTAGCCACATATTAAAGACTGAAATGATTATTTAAATCATTTTAAAAGAAGAGATTAAATATAAGTAGGACTTGCACGACTCACAGGGGGCTCGACGACTCGTTAACGAGCTCGAATGAAACCTGTGGGGGGTTCCACTTGAACATTCAATTGGGAGCTAAGTATGCGAGAGATGTATAATATAAAATCAAAGTCTTTATTCACTTTAATCGTCACCGGATCCACAATCCAACTATACAAGCGGACAAAAAGACATCTTACTAAAAGGCTTAAGACCAAATCATGCATGCTTAGGGGACTCGACGACTAGTCAATGAGTTTGAATGAAACCTGCAGCAAACTAATTAGTTCAACTATAAAGTTCCTACACCAAATTTACGAGCGACTCGATGACTTGTCAACGAGCTTGACTAAACTTGTGATGTACACACTAAATCATTTGCTCGCCACAGGATCCACAACCTCAAATGTACAAGCGGACAAAAGGCAAAATTAAAAGCTTAAGTGAAAATACTGACACACATTTTAATGATGATATCCTTTTGTAGATAATAATACAATCACCTAAAAGTCAGTTAAAATTAATATTTAAAACATCTGCATGTGCTTCGACCAACATTTTAATCGCTTAAAAACAAGGTACGAGAATGTCACACGAGTTAAATAAATGCTTAAGATCAAACTAATCTACACTTAAATATGTGCAAAATTTTGTAATATCACTTCTCAATAAATATAATATACCGCATGTGCTCATACTAACATGCTAATTCCTAAAAAACAAGGTTCGAGAATGTTGTGTAGATTAAAACAAATATTTAAACTCAAATCAAATATGCCTCAATATACGTGTTACATTAATTAAAAGTCAAATCAATTCAATAAAATTAAACATGCGCATGTGCTCTGTCACTTGTCCGGATTTACTAAATTTAAGCATGTGAGAATGTTGCGCGGGTTTACTGCATGCTTAAGCAAAGATACAATTTACCCCAGGAAGCATGCACACGTATCAAAGCTTTGCAGAAATCTAACTTTTTAAAACGTTAGATTCAAATATATGTAAGTGCATACGTTCTCAACCAGGCCGCCTTGCCTATAAGACAAGGTCGTAAGTCCCATGCGTTAGCCAATCTGATTCTCCTCCCTACATGGATTGGATTTGACAAGATTGATCCCCCACTTTAGTCAATCCGATCCTCCTTCCTACAGGAAATGAAGTCGACAAGACATCTTCTTCTTACGAGGACTGGAGTTGACAAGACTGAAGCTTTTAATGAAAGTTACAGTATGGCCGAGCTTACAAAAGATTACAACTGGAGGGGTCTATTTTAAAATTATTCTTCAAAGTTTATTTTAATCCAATTATTTTAATTACTAAACCTGATCCTTTGTAAGTGGGACAGTCGATGAGGTTCAAAGACATTAATCCCCGATGGTGAACGTGTTGATAGCGAATCTCAATCGGAGAGGTCTATTTTAAAATTATGTCTCAAAGTCTACTTCAAATTCAATTATTTCAATTATCGAATCTGATCCTCTGTAAGTGGGACAGAGCGACAAGATTTAAGAAGTTCATTCCCCGATGATGGCCATGTTGATCTTAAATTTCAATTGGAGGGGTTCATTTATAAAATTAAAATATTTTGAATCATAAAAAAATTATTTTTAAATGAAAACTTATACCACTTAATGCTTAAAGAAAAATTCATCTGCCCTCTTCAACAGTTTGTCAAGACGGATAAATTTAGTACTGATTTAAGCTCATAAAGAACCACTATCATATCAATAATATTACTAAATTCATATTCATAATGAATTTTATGCCGGTAAGGACATGACCTGAGTTATCTGTCCTCATGATTTTGCTATCAAATGACACAAAGAAATGATTATGACCATAGCCTTCTACGGGATGGTTTGCCACCAAATGACATCATTATATTACGGTCACGACTGTAGCCCATATGTTCCTCAAGAACAGTCTACCATTTTGAGTGTTGAATCATATGATATATTTGATAGGGCAGAAAACCCTATATAAGTTAAGGTAGATTTAGATTAGTCCCCTTAGACAAATATTCACCTTACGTCTACAAGTTCCTTTTGAATGAAACAACTAATGACTGCTGACAATGATCCTTCGATTAGTTCGGGTTGACTATCTCCGCTGACTTAGTAGGCTTGGGACCATGACAACCCGGGATGATGGAACAATGAGATCTTGATCGGTTCATTATCATTCCCCCACCATTCGCTTTAAGCTCACGGTGGTAATAATTTTTATAATTTAAGATTTCAAATTTGTTGTTATTATATGCTAAGTCTGAATACTTAATGCCTAATGATTAGCCTTAATCAAAAGTGTTCTCCCATTATGGGGAGGAGGTAATTAACCATAAGAGCTTGCGCCTATCAGAAACCTCGAACCCTAGATTTTAAAGTCCTTAAAAAAATGAGGGCAAAATCTCTAGGTAGTGTATTATCTACTATCTCATCTGCCTTTTGAAAATTTGTCCCGGAACATAAAACCACATTAATCTATAGACGAGAGTTCGGGGTGCTTTATTGAACTTCCAGAGGTAAGGGTGATGAACCTTCTCAAGATTACTTCCGGAACAAATATTACATGCCAAGAAGCTCTCAGAAATTAACATGTCATATCAGCAGCCTTTGCATCCAACTTAGGATGGCCTTGCTTAGCCATGGCACTTTCAAATAACTGCACGTCAGCAACAAGCATTATGTTCAGAACCTTTCTAGGTTTGGTCAAGCTGTACTTGATCGATTTTGCCTTCTGAAACTGGAAGTTGGCAAGTTGATTTGATTCATGAATCATAGGTGGAAGTTGCATTCATGTTAGAATCCCAATTATTAATACTCTCATTTAAGAAAATGCTTGGCTTCTTGTGAATTAAAATGAGGCGCAACAAGGTGGGATTATTCTAACATAAACAAACCACACTTGAAACCTTTCAAAATCCAACAGCTAGTAGCCGTTATAAAGCTGCAATTTAAAAACAAAACACAAGTTTCAAAATTCATTGAATTTATGACCAATGCCCCCCATATATCCACCAACCACATAAATAAAACCTTCGGATTTACTTCAGAACAAATCATGTATGTAAAAAATCATACAAGTAGTGTATCATTAGGAGATAGAAATACAAATGGCTTCAAAAAATAAGTGCATTAAACAACAAAATCTCTTGAAAAAATCTTAAAAAAGTTCTCCTTTCTTGAAATTAGCCACAAATAATAAGAATCCATGAGCTCGGAGCTATGCTTGACTAAAAATAAAGAGGAAACCACATTCAAAACCTCCAACTCGATCAATCTCCTCGACATCCTACACTAAGATTAATCAAAAAAGGAAGAAATACAAGAATACACGAGGAATCATATGACATCTTTCTTACAAACACGTCCCACTCCTTAACTTCAAACCATAAAGAAATCTCGAAAAAAAACCACTCTCTTGTCTTATCTTCTGAAGCGAATATTATATCATGGAGAAGTCTAGAAGAAGTGCTTTCCCCATGTGAGCATTCAATGAACAAACAAAAAGGAAGATAAGAAATCCATAAAAGAAAATGAAACACATCTAAACCATTGATCATATAAATTAAGAATTACATAAAATATTATTAAGTAATT
The DNA here is from genome assembly GCA_002079205.1 of Phalaenopsis hybrid cultivar. Lineage (NCBI taxonomy): Eukaryota > Viridiplantae > Streptophyta > Magnoliopsida > Asparagales > Orchidaceae > Phalaenopsis > Phalaenopsis hybrid cultivar. Next base: position 24,140 of record JXCR01146177.1, read on the forward strand.
GAAAATTTTATTCATTAACTAACAATTAAATAATAAGATCTAATTTTATCTCATCATAATTAATTCGATAGTATATAAATTAATTATTAATCATGAGTCATTAATCAATAAAATTAATTAAATTAATTTAAACAAAAAATAAATAAATAAATAAAGACCAACAAAATCTATCTCCCTCTTCCCCACATCTGCCCTGGCCTACATCCGACGGCCTCTCCCGCTTAAAACCGGCTACTAAACAGCCCTTNGCTAATTTTTTAAAACATTAGATTCAAATATATGTAAATGCATACGTTCTCAACTAGGCCGCCTTGCCTATAAGACAAGGTCGTAAGTCCCATGTATTAGCCAATCTGATTCTCCTCCCTACACGGACTGGATTTGACAAGATTGATCCCCCACTTATTCAATCCTATCCTCCTTGATACAAGGAATGAAGTCGACAAGACGACCTTCTTTTTATTAGGACTGGAGTTGACAAGACTGATGCTTTTAATGTAAGTTACAGTATCCCTAATGATGGCCGAGCTGACAGAAGATTACAACCAGAGGGGTCTAATTTAAAATTATTCTTCAAAGTTTATTTTAATCCAATTATTTCAATTACTAAACCTGATACTTTGTAAGTGGGACAGTCTATGAGGTTTAAAGACATTAATCCCCGATTGTGAACGTGTTGATAGCGAATCTCAATCGGAGAGGTCTATTTTAAAATTATGTTTCAAAGTCTATTTCAAATTCAATTATTTCAATTTTGAATCTGATCTTCTGTAAGTGGGACAAAGTCGACAAGATTTAAGAAGTTCATTCCCCGATGATGGTCGTGTCGATCTTAAATTTCAATTGGAGGGGTTCATTTATATAATTAAAATATTTTGAATCATAAAAAAAATATTTTTAAATGAAAACTTATACCAAGAAAAATTCATCTGCCCTCCGCAACAGTTTGTTAAGACGGATAAATTTAGTACTGATTTGAGCTTACAAAGAACCACTATCATATCAATTATACTACTAAATTCATATTCATAATGAATCTTACACCGGTAAGGACTTGGCCCGAGTCATCTGTCCTCATGGTTTTGCTATCAAATGACACACAAAGAAATTGTTATGACCATAGCCTTCTACGGGATGGTTTGTCATCAAATGACATCATTATATTACGGTCACGACTGTAGCCCATATGTTCTTCAAGTACAATCTACCATTTTGAGTGTTGAATCATATGATATATTTGATAGGACAGAAAACCCTATATAAGTTAAGGTAGATTTAGATTAGTCCGTGTAGACAAATATTCACCTTATGTCTACAAGTTCCTTTTGAATGAAACAACTAATGACTGCTGACAAGGATCCTTCAATTAGTTTGGGTTGACTATTTCCGCTGACTTAGTAGGCTTGGGACCATGAAAACCCGGGGTGATGGAACAATGAGATCTTGATCGGTTCGTCATCATTCCTCCACCATTCGCTTTAAGCTCGCGGTGGTAATAATTTTTATAATTAAAGATTTCAAATTNCAATTGCATGATGTTTTGAGGAAGCAGCTCTTTGAAAATTCAGAGAATTGATGGTCAAGAGTTTCTGGTATTTACTGGTTCCATAGGTTCCTGATCGATTCATAATAATTGCTAGAAATTCTTTCTTTTTTTGGATCTCGGTTTTGTTGTGTTTGTGAAGTAAAGAACTTTTTGAAGTTATAGGCATGCTATTTTTTATTGTTTAAATTAATAAGAGTTCTCTTTGGCTTTTTGCATGAGCTTTTATCTTTGTAAACGGAAATAATATCTCTGTCATTTATTATTATTATTATTATTATTATTATTATTATTATTATTATTATTCTATGTTGGTTTTGGAGCAATTTCAATACGATATTCTATCAATCTTTCAGCTCTGTAACTTATGGTTTGGGCTTTGATCTCTACATATCACCCTTTTTTTTAATTATTTCTATTCAACATAGGCCTCTACTTGTGTATCATATGGTGGCAAAAGAGTTAGGTTGCTGTTCTCCTTTTAAGCTTGTAAATTTTAAATTCTCTCTCTAGAAGTGCATACACGCTATATGTGATTAACATTTGCTACAATGAGTATGAGTTTACGAATCGGTTGTTACAGGCTGCTCGTCTTAACGTGGATAATTAGTAAGGCAATCAGTTAGGTATGTACTGGCACAGGGCAGACCTTGTTCGTCTAGAATGGAACCAAGTATTATTCTTTGCTAACTTATTTTAGTGGATTTTAGATTGTGAACATGGCTACTTTTTCAAGTCTCAAGGGTATTCAATTTTCAGTTTATTAGCATTCTTTTGGAATTTTTATTTGATTCATTAGTATAAATGTAGATGCATCCCAAGTCATGCTTGGGCTTCTAGGTTGTCATGTTTGGGACACATCTTGAAGGATGAGAGAAAATATTCTCTTATTCCTTAATAAAAAAATTACAATAACTCTCCTCATATAATGGATAAAATGTAGGGCAAAACATAATTCTTATAATTACACCTTGCCAAAGATATATCAACCACAAGGAAAGAAATACAACATAATAGGAAAGAAAAAAAAAAGAATAAATCTAAAATAGGAAACACAAATTTCTACACTCCCACTTAAGTTGGGTCATAGATGTTGTAAATAACCAGCTTGATATTCAAATCAATGAAGCTGTCATGAGGTAGAGATTTCGTGAAGACATAAAAAACTTGACGATGAGTCAAAATGTAGATTAAGTGAATAATGCTTCCATTGACTGTTTTAGAAATGAAATGTCCATTAATCTCAATGTGCTTGGTGTTGTCATGATGCACAAGATTCTTTGCAATACTAATGATGGCTTGGTTGTCACCAAATATATATATGGGATTGAATGTGGAGTATCCCAACTCATTTAGTACCCTTTTAGTTCACATTCCTTCACAAATTATCAAAGCAAGTGCTCGTTACTTAGATTTTGGACTGCTTTTAGAGACCACTACTTTCTTCTTGCTCCTTCATGTGATAAGATTTACCAAGACATAGAAACAATGCTTAGGGATGGATATTCTGTCTGTGAGTTCTCCTGCCCAACTAGAATCAGTATAATCCTCTACATTTATATTGTCAGATTTCTTGAATAATAACTCTCTGTCAGGATTCTTCGTAAGAAACCTCAATATTTTGTAAGCCATCTCTATATATTTTTCATTTGGATTGTTCATGACTCATTATGCCGACAAAGTAAGCAATATCAGGTTTGGTGTGTGACAGGTAAATAAACTTATCAACCAATCTTTGATATCTACCTTTTTTAACTTATATATCTTCTCTTACTGATTGTATTTTTTTACTGAAATCCATAGGAGTCCCAATAGGTTTGTGATTTCTTCTAACTTGCGTCGTTGCATAATTATGCTTTCTAATGAATTTAGGAGTCCTTTGAAGCAGATTGCTATCAGTTATAAAATTAAATGACTAAACATAGAAATTAATTATAATAAAGAATGTTTGCTTGTGCTTCCTGATTGGATAACTCAGTATATTCAATCACTTATATAAATGTTCAAACATTTGATTAAATGCAGTACTTTAAGTGTGTAATTTTTTTGGGGCATTTACATACATGATACATGCGACCCAATTCTTATGCATTTACATATCTAACACTTAAACTTTACTTTTTTACATTTATAGCACCGAAAATCTGTTATCACATAAAAAAAAATCTCTTTTTTGACTTATAGAAAGTGAAATACACCTTTTCATGCATAGGTGAAACGGCATATATGTAAAATTTGAAGTTTATGTGTTAGATATATAAATACATAAGATTTGAGTGGTATGTATGTAAATCTTTTTTAGTGAACTGATGGATTCCCCTTTGCTGATCTCTTATTCATAGGGGCTAGAGGATATTCCTATTTTGGGGTCGATTCCCATGAAAGGAACTATAGCTAAGATCAACATATGCAGTCTTCTACGATTCCTTAGTTTTTTTTGTTATTCTTTGATCAGTGTTGATATTGCTTATATTCAAGTTATTAAAGATGTCTATATTAGAGGTGTGACTTGTGTTCAAACACAAGGATGATTGACCAAATAATTCTCTATTTTAGTTGGATTACATCAGAGATCTTCTTTTAAGTCCTTATCTTTTTTGCTCTAGTTATGGATGCTTTTAGTGGACATTTACGAGAGAATGTACCTTAGTGTCTGTTTTTTGTTGATGATATCCTTCTTGTGGATAAGACTAAAGAGAGTTCAGGAAAAAATTTATTATGAAAGTCAACTTAGAGTCTGCAGACTTCCATTTGAGTAGATATAAACCTGAATACATAGAATAGTAATAGTTGATATAGTGGTTGGCTTGTAATAATGAGTGATCAAGTCATTAAAAGGAGTGAATGTTTTAGATATCTCAGGACTATTGTTCAAAGTGATGGTAGTGTAGATGGGGATGCTATTAGTAGAATTCAAGTTGTATGGTTGAAGTGGAGGAATACATCGGGCTCATTATGTAATATACCACTTAAGACTTAAAAATTTTATAAAATTGTGGTGAAACCTGCAATGCTTTATGGCGCAGTGTTTGGCCTGTGAAAGAGAAGCATAAAATTAAGTTAAATGTTGTTGACACGAGAATGCTCAGGTGAATGGGTGGTTTTACACTATGAAACAAAATGCGAAGCAAATTTATTTGTGAAAGGGTTGGAGTAGCTCCAGTGGCTGACAAGATTTTAGAGAGCCGCCTTAGATGATTTAGTGACATTAAGAGTCGTTCATCTAACGACCCGGTTAGGAGTAGATGTTTTAGATTTAACTTATGCTGAGAAAGATAAAGGTAAACCGACATTGGCATGTTGTATGAAAAATAATCTTAGCTTATTTTAATTAAAGGAAAATATGACACTCAATAGGAGACAATAGAGAAAAATGATTCATGTAGCCGATCCCATAGTGGGATAAAAGGCTTGTTGTTGTCATTGTTGATCGACGAGTGGCAACTTCTGCAATTGAGGTTTTATGAGGGAGTTTTGTTACTTCCGTTCCTTGGATGATTTTTGCAGTAGTTTTCTTTATCAGAAATTTCTTTTGTAGAATTGATAAAATTAGTTCAGCCTTTTTAGTGGCTGCATCCTAGGTTATCTTTTAGAATTAATGGCCTGAAGCTTGTGCGAAAGTATTTATTAGCTGATTAAAATTTTACTTTGAGTGTGTAATTATAATTTTAAGATTAAACTTCTCGATAAAAAAGGAACTTAAAATTTTAGGAGTTGCTATTTCCTTCTGCAGGCATTAGACTTAGGGCTCGTTTGAGAATGCTTATTGTCTCTTTTCCATTGCAGATATTGCTGACAAAATGCTTCTCCTTTGTTTGATATAGCAACTTCTTTGAATGTTGCTTCAACCGGAACGGCATTTCTTGGCTATTTCAGATCGGGAATTCTCTACCGCTTCCTCACTGTATTCCACTGTTTTACAATTGAAATGTCCAAAATAGTTTTAAAAGAGGCGATTGCATGATTTTCCGCTTCGGTATCCCTTCTTCAGCCCCTAATCCCATTTTTGCTTGCACTTGTCTCACTTTACCACTCATTTGTTTGTCCTTTTTCTAACTTTGGCTGGTTCGCCTCCTTCGTGAATGCATAAAATTTAGCAGCTTGCCCATTAATGAGCAGTTATTCTTTCGCAAGTAGACCATCCTATCTTCTCTACATCCACCTCTTCGAAGTTGTTGAAATCTTTGCTGAGCCTTTATAACATGGCTTTAATGTTCTTTTGATTGCGGTAATCTTTGGCGATGTTGGTGCATTACTGCCATTTCATGTGGTAATTGTATTTTAAATAAATTCTTTTCAAGAATTCCTTTTACGCAGATTAGAGCTTGTTGGTTTTGAATATATCGAAGCTCCTTAGAAGAAAAATGCTTGTTTTGATAGTTTAGATTACCACAATTAATTTCTGGCATGTTTCTAAAGCGCAAGCACTGATCTTGCTCTCGTTGTTATGAACTGGTGCTGTATGAATAACTGATAAATTGACTTTATTTATTCTTAATAAACTTAATTCTCTTTCATGGTTGGTTCTATGATTTCCGTGGACTTAGTCTTTGGTCTTAGACAAATGAACTTTACCTACTGCGACTGGATTTCTTTCTCAACAATATTCTTATTTACTTGTAGCTTTTCTTATTTACTGATATTTTATCATCTGATGATTTGATTAGGAGAGTATATTCGACTTATGTTAAGAAAGACAGATGTAGACCTAGGAAGACTTGGGCTTATTGTATAAAAATGATCTTAATTTATTAGAATTTAATGAAAATATGACACTAAATTGGTCGCAATAGAGGAAAAGGATTCATGTAGCAGACCCCCCTTAGTGGGATTATGGTGTTGTTGTTGTTGTACTTTTAGCTTCTCTTTCAAGTTGAATATCAAACAAATTTGAAATATCAGTATAGCCTCACTGTTATTTATATCAAGTATGCTGGCCAAGTTCTTAATCTCATGTATGTGCCCGCGAATTTTGCTGGAAGATTTACATACTTTCCACTCAAATCTTATGTTTGACATATCTAATGCCTAAACTTAGACTTTTACATACATGCCATCTTACCTATGCATCAAAAGTGCATTTCACTTTTTAAAATTTAAAATGTTTGTATTTTTTATGTGTTATGAATGATTTTGATGGGTATTTGGTGGTAAATGTAAAATCTTTGACCTTAGTAAAGATCATGATCTTGTGGAAAACAAGCACCTAATGATGTTATTCAATAGATTCTGATTTTCATAAACTTTATTAAAAGAACACAATGTATTGTTATTTTTATAAAATGGGTATGAGTTTCATGCAGAAAGGTTTATAATCATGAAAAAGGCTATCAATGTTGGCATTGCACATTATATTCTTTGCTTCATGAGTTAAACTTATGCTTGGATACGCTTTTCTTTTCGACTTGATGTGTAATATTTGGGTGTGAAACTTCCGATGGTTTTTATGCGTAGCGCTTTCAGCTTTGATCAGTTTACATTGATTGAGATTCTATTACAGACCACCCGAAACTTGCTATTTACAAATCCACCACCCTCTTTCATCCATTTTTCAAATTCTCACTCGATTAACAAAAGTCTCAATAGTTTGATCGTGGCACACGGAAATACATAGGTTCGGTAGTACAAATAGCAAATTATTATTTCTAGAGAAGGCCTTTATGTTCGTGGATCTAAAATAGCAAATTTTGTTTATTTCTTATTAAGCGAGGAGGGGGGGGGGGG
>JXCR01146177.1:31428-47689 GCA_002079205.1 Phalaenopsis hybrid cultivar
GGGGGGGGGGGGGGGGAGTTTTGCTCTGTTCTGGTCAGACATGATCATGCCCATGCCCATCTTACTTGTACATGAAAAGTTGTATGTGCAACTTCAATTTAAAATTGTGGTATTTTTGATGCGAGACGAAGCACTAGGATGTTAAAATTGTAAATAAATAAAGAATTGCGCATGGTATATATGTAAATGCCCCTAAATTTTTTACTCCTTTCCTGCTTTACTGTCTAATGTCAACTGGTGTAGGGAAGGATAGTTCAGTTTCTGGAGGGGCAATTGCAGAAGAAGTGTTAGTTCTGGATTCATGGCAGCTTTGTGAAGCCCAAACTTTTGGATGGATTACAGGAAGTGAAGCTGGAAGATGCATATGGAATAAGGAGGAAGTACAGTGAGTTCTTTTCAGAATCTGGCTTATTTTTTTCCCTCTTTGAAGGAGACATTTTCTTAAAATAAAGCTAAATTTATTAAAATAAATTAAGGCTTATATAGTTGAGTACTCTATATCCAGCCTGCTACATATTTTGTAGAGAACAAAGTAAACATGTTTATGTCACCATTTGCTTTGCTTCACATGGAGTTGCATTTGTTTTTGGCATGTCTCTCTGTGGGTTTTGATTTGGTTCCACAATGTTTTGCTACATTGGTTGATTCAAATTGTCATGATGTGCCTGTTTTTTTGTTTTTTTGTTTTAAATGTCATATAACTCATCTCATAATGGTAATTAAAAAGGAGTAATTATAATTTTTTAATTTTCCAAGAGTATGTTTCTCTTTTTTGTGAAATAATTTAAAAATTAAGATTTGTTATTTATTAAAAATAAGAATATTTTAAAATTTTTTTTTATGAAAATGTTACCATTGTTAGTTTAATGTGTTAATTGATATGCCCATTCAAGATTGCAGTATGAATTCTCTCTTGGGGTTTGTTTGGGCCGTTAAAGCTGTTTGAAGAAACTGCTGTAGAAGAAACTGTTTTTCAAAAAGATGTGGTAGCTATTATAATTTTATTTTATTTTCAAAGAATCATACCGCAACTTTATGACAACCCTTACATTTTAATAACTCATGTTAAAAAAAAAATAATTTTCTATCACAAAATAGTTTTATAAAATAACATGAAACCAGGTCTTCAAACAGTATTGTGACAGTGGTCTAAAAAGAAAAGCAGACACAAAGAGATCCTAAACAGACCCTTATTCTAGAATATTTTTTTCGTAAATGACATCAAATTGTTACGCACAGAACAAATTTCAATGAAAAAGAAAGAAATTTACGTCTTTGTAAAGTAGTAATATCCTGCACACAAACATGTAAAAGTGAGAATAGTCGAAAATACTTTTTTATGTAGAACGTCTAAAAAGAGAAAATCATGAGGTATATCCCATTGAAATAATTCATTATGCATTTGAAGTTATAAAATTTTACTCTTCTTTATAACTAAAAATAAGGTTGCAAAGTTATGAATACTTATCTATTTGTTGTTACATGGTTAACTAAATTACAGTGATCAAATAATGTAGGCTTGGAGATAAAATAAGGCTATGCACATAGAATAGTTGATATAGACCATGCATGAGATGAAATTTTTAATTTTAGGATTCAATATAATAGTGTGAACAATATATCATCTCAAATGATAGACTATTGTTCAGCAATATATATACATGTAAAATAAGTGATATTAGGATTCAAAGTCTACGTTTTCAAATATTTTCCCTACTCGATTTGGGTAAGAAATGACTTATTCTGTCTTAGGATATAAGTTTCATATAGGGGCAAGCTCCATCGTTAATTATATTCTATGGGAGTTCAATCCCTAAGAAGTCACTCAAAAATATGGGTTTCATGTTTTTTTTTTGTAGATTTTCAAGTTAACTTTTCAAGATTGCTATTTAAAAATTTAATTAAGATAGGCTCCAATTGTGGAGTATTACTTGTTAGAGGTCAGAAGTAGAAGGGTAAGAAATACCCAATGAGAGGTTCAATGACACTTAAAACTATCTTACAATTAGATTTATATTTTAGAGTAGAATTTAATTTTGATTTTGAGTTATTCATTTTGTTAAAAATGTTAGGGTTAATAACCCTTAAATGTCGATCAAGGATAAGCACAATTCATATCATAATAAATTGTGATGGGGGTTACATGTTATATATATATATATATATATATATATATATATATATATATATATATATATATATATATATATATATATATGTGTGNNAAATTATATATATATATATATATATCTATATATCTGTGTGAGCAAGAAGCGTTGAAAGAAAAATATGAACAAACAAGATAGGCTGATTGGATTAAAATTAAATGATCAAAGGGCACATAAATGGTGTGTTTGTTTCAGCTGTAGCTATAGAAAAGCTGGTTTCAGAAGCTGTTGTTTAGACTTAAGTGTTTCAGAAGCAGTTTGTTTGTTTGATAAAGACAAATTTGAAATTGTTGCCAGTTGACATAATGACTGCAATGCCTCTAAGTATATAAACACAGTTCGGTTTAAATTGTTTGGAAAACAATGTTATGAAAGCACTTCCTGTGAAACAAATCCTCTGACAATTTATCAAATTATTTTAAATCAGAACAATATTATAAAATAAATAGAGTTGGACATTAACCAAATCATAAGAAATAATCAAATTATGCCTTTCAATAGCAATAAAATCACAATAAATTATGATAGATCAAATGGACCAAAAAATAAGTTTGCTTACAAAACAAAAATATACTACAATACAAGTTGTTCTCCAGAATTCAAATACATAATCAAAACAGATGCAATGCTAACAATAATAAAAGCAATGCTACATTCACAAAATCGAAAAGACTAAAGTCTTCATAAGGAACTTCAAGTCTCTAATATAATTTTTCATCGTATCATCAAATACATATATTCTTCGTTAGCTCGCTCCTATGGTACATCTCTCACTTCATCAACCGGCTAAAAAAAATCACAATCTCTATTTGTTAAATTCCTTGTACATCTGTAAAATTTTCGTCCAATATTGTCTCCTTCTTGAGCTGTGAAAATGACGCACATTAGACTGCACTCACAGAAAACCGTCAATATTTGGTCCCCTTAGTGCATGTTGAATTACTTGACCTCATTTTCAATGATGCGATCTTGTACAATAATGATTATCACAAAAATAACAAAATTCGTTGCATATACAAAAAAAAAAAAAAAAAAAGGTTCTTGGTTGCCAAAAATCTAAGATAAGCACTCGAAAAGCAAGACACAAAACACTACTAGAAACAGAGCTACAACAACACAGAAGCAAAAGAAGAAACTCAAAATTAAATAGAAATTGTGCTCAGTACTTACCTCATGAAAAGACATTAAAATACCTTTCACACTCTAAAAAAATTTTAGCAACACAAGCATTTACATGTATGGTTGAATTTTGATGCAATAAAGGGAGAATATCATAAATCAACTGATAATCCGACCAAAAGAGAAAAATCAGTAAAAATATGAAATAATCATCATATTCAAATTAACATAGAAAGCAATTGGTATAAATCATCCAAAAAAGTTCACACGGCCTTAGAAAACAATGCAATAAAAAAACATCAATTTCATCCATCACCATTGTGGGTTGAATGCCCACAGAGAAAAAATCAAGTAGGAAGTAAATAGTTGAGGTGGATTGAATGCCCATTTCTTTTAAAATAAATGCATCAAAATATATGTTGCACGAAAAATGCCCATCATTATATTGTAAAATTTAGACTTCAACAAACAAATAACTCCATCTAAATTATTGTTATGCGATTCAAAATATCTACTGTAGATATACATAAGATCAACATGCCCAATTTTAAATTAAAATCCAAAAAGATAAAACCATAAGGAAATGCTTCAAAACATCTATTTATAGTTTTTCATTCTCATGTTCAAGCGGAGTATGACCCAAACACAACTGTGACATAAATCAGAAGACAAACAAAAACCACTTATGGAGCAACTCAAATCCAGAGTCATCATCTCTCGATATGTTAATCAACAACCAACAATTGCAAGAACCTCTAACAAAGCCATATATCAGGGTAAATACCATCCCAATACCGAGCCATAAACAAATCCATATTCAATTGCTAACAAGTTTCATAAACCAAAACTTCAAATAACACTTCTAAGAATGTTTTCACCAACTTATAAAATTTTCATTTTTATTTAAGCCATCTACATCACAATTAATTTGTAAAATATACACACAATATCAAAAATCAACAATACCAATAATAGGCAAGTACTAACACCAATTGTAAGTATCAAACTACAAAGCATCTGTAACAGGAACTATAACAACAACCATTTGAAGTGCAATATTGTAAGTATTTTTTGGGTTATAACAACAACTATAACAGGGAGTATAACACCAACCATAACAACCACTATAAAGCAACTTTTGATTAGTAATGTGCCCAAATGCCCCAACCTTTCTAGAGATTACCAAAAAGTGTACCAAGGGCTAAAGCAGCCAATGAAGTACTTAAAGTTACCAAAGGCTAAATCAACATTTACCACTATAATTGCCAAAGGCTAAAGCAGTTCAAATAGTTAAAGCAGCCATTGAAGCAAGGCCCAAGTTGGCATACAAGAACAACAAAACCAAGCCATCTCATCTGCATGTAAAGTATCAAGTACCCAGAAAGCATGTTCACTGCTATGCTCATATTTTTACCAAGCATCAATTACAAAAGGCCTCAAAGAACATCACATCAATCTCGTGTATGCCTCAAAGATCATTAGAAAAAAAGATCAATTTTTTTTATCTCACAATCAAATCTGATAGGAACCAGTTAGTATGATTCGAGTTTGAATAGATAAAGAAAGGTCAAAATGCACATACTTGAAAGCAAGAATCTCATGGACATGTATTTATGTGTTTAATCATATGTGAAATAACACAAACTAAATTACAAAGAAGTAAAGGTAAGATCATCACGACTACCAAAGCACAAATCAAGAACCAATTTCTTTTTTTCAAAAAACCAATGTCTTTCTTTATAAATCAATGCCTTTTATACCTTTCAATAAAGCAATGCAGAGCAAATACAAAGGAGCATATACATACATACCACTAATTTCTATGTATTTAGATATCAATAAAGCAATGTTGAGCCTACATTAGTTGCCAACTGCCATCCTAGCATTATTAAACACTGCAAGTCTTTCCCACTTTAGAAATACAGATTTATGCCTGAGAAGAAAATGTATTTGTCCTAAGAAGAAAATGTATCGGGCATGGAGTTTAGCACCTCATAGTTATTATCATCAAAACCAACAACCAAATAAACTTATAATTTGATCCTGATAGAATTGAATTGATAAAATATGTTAAATTAGACACATAACAACAACTTCTTAAGTTGTTTCACATATGGCTAAGAAAAATATTATACAACCCAAACTTAACTATTGTTATACAAAACATCAACAAAAATTGAAAAACGGGCTAGCATAATAAATGTCAACATTGCAATCACAATCATCTACAACACAAGACATTAACTGTTAACCAAAGAGTCAGCCATTGCTTCATATAACACGACCATCTCTTCAGATCCTTTTCCATCACTTATGACTATAATCCTGCAAACATCGTCCTCTATAATTATTTGCCCCATTCGATATTCATAAGCTTCTGGAGGTACTGATTTGTTTCCATCAACATTAGCAAAATCAATATTAGACTATGAATGATAATGTCATATGTAATTATGGAGAGTCATCATTGCAGCGACAATCTTAATCTGGTTATCAAATGAATAAATTAGCATATCATTCAGAATTACCCATTCTTTCTTCCAAACACCAAACGACCTCTCAATCACACAACGTAAGGAAGAGTTACGCTTATTGAACATCTCTTTTCTTCCACCTACCACTTGAATCACTCTTTCAAAATCTAAAATGTGATATGTTGTGTTTGAAAATGGATTAAGAAAACTTCACTGTAGTGGTACTCAACATCCACAAAATAATTCCTGCAATATTTTCTCTCATTAAGGATGTTTGATTCAAAATGACATGCGTCATTACAACCAACCTTGCATAGGATATGAAAATGTGTGCACATGTGATCGGGTGTCAAATTTGAAGATTTGACTGTCACGAGCACTTCCTTTCCATCTAGCCATGACGAAGGTAAAACATATGTTGAAGTCACATACTGCCATTATGTTTTGCGTGGGTGAATCATGTCGTCAAATGTACATAATTTTATAAACATTTGACACACGTGTATCAACATGTGTTCGATCAATGACACTAATACAAACCTGCAACACATCTACATTAGCTTATATTACACTTTCCACATGTTTTTAGAAGATGAGTATTCACGAAACACAACTTGAAGTATGACATATACCAATGATCGCATGATATTTGTGTTAGAATAGTTTGGAAAGTTGGATCTTGAGGTTTGATGATAATGGAAGACATGCGTACTAAAGAATTCAAACCAATTTCAAAGTATGTACTGATGAATTTAGATGAGTGTTGAAATCTCACACAACTTGCTCTTGTGGATTGTTTATGCAAATGGATATATAATTTATTGCTAATACTTCCCGTTAAGTTGTCCTTGATGAGCCATGAAGACCGCAAGTACTTTGGACCTCACTCAAAAGATCAACGTAGACTACTTGACTCATGTGAAACATGTTATGGAATCTTGTAGGACGATCCTTTAGCATCTCACTTATCCATTTGTCCCTGATACACCTAAAATATATAGTATTTTTAGACACATTTTAAACCTATTTTTGAGATATTGCACTTTAATGGAAGGTATTTGTGTGTTTTTCTTTCAGATACAAGTAAAAAGTTAAAAAAAAGCTAAAATAAGTGAAAAAGAATCAAATTTGGAGAAAAAATATGAAAATTTTGCAAGTGTTTTGGCGCCTAAGCGCCAGATTCGGCGCTTATGCGCCAGTGAAATAGAGAAGGTCGCACCTAAGCACCAGAGGCCCCACGCTTAAGCACCCGAGGCAATTATTTGATGGTTTTCTTCATTTGGCCGAATTTTGAAGAGACATTTGAGGCACTTATTGGCTAAAGAGAGTGGTTATGACCACTAGGAACAAAAATATTATTAAAAGACTTGTGAAAGGAGGTATTTCTTAGAGAATACATCGAATTTTGAAACATTTTGAAGAATTTCTAAGACAACTCTTAGGAAATTTATAAAAGAAGGAAGTTGAGAAATTTGAAGGGGGTGCTTGAAAGTTCTGAAAAGAGTTTGAAGAGGAGTCCTGAGGAGTTTTGAGAGATAGTTTTGGAGAGATTTTCAGGCACCACACAAATTTACTTTATCCTTTTTGTTTTAGTTTATTTTGAGAGTGCTGTAAAAGAGAAGAGATTCAAATGAGCTTCAAGTGTTTGGTGGAGTATTTGAGATACGTTTTTATCTTTTGTTTTGAACTACTTTTGGTTTTAATCGAGACTTCTTGTTGGTTTGACAATGATTTCTACTTTTTTACTAAAAGACTACTTTTAGTTTTAATTAATGTATTGTTGGTTTGACAATGATTTCTACTTTTAAACTAAAGTATGGTTTTGTTTTCTCCATACAATATTGTTGGTTTGACAATAATTTCTTCTTTTAAACTAAAGTGTGGTTTTATTTTCTCCATAAATATTGGTTTGACAATGATTTCTACTTTTAAACTAAAGTGTGATTTTATTTTCTCCATGGATTATGAGATTTGACAATGATTTCTACTTTTAAACTAAAGTGTGGTTTTGTTTTCTCCATGGATTCTGAGTTAAAATGTGGTTTTGTTTTCTCCATGGATTCTGAGTAGTTTTCTTTATCTTTCTTGTTAAAATGATAAATGTGGTTTTGTTTTCTCCATGGATTCTGAGTAGTTTTCTTTATCTTTCTTCTTAAAATGATAAACTTCTTTGGTTTTAATTGAGACTTGTTGTTGGTTTGACAATGATTTCTTCTTTTAAACTAAAGTGTGTTTCTTTCTTTAATGTTGGAAGAAGTTATGATAATTTAATTCCATGTATTTCATTTACTTCTTGATCTAGCCCATCTAGATGTTAAAATTTGTTGTGAGAACATGTAATAATCGGGATGGTATTGTCTCAATCAACAATTGGAAAAAATCACATAAGGTTGTATGAATGAGAATGTAATTCATATGATTTAATGCAAATAAAAAGGAAAATAATCTTTGAATGATGTAGAGTTAGAGGACTTTAAAGTGACAGGTTAAAGCCCCCCAACTTGGTTTATTGTTTTAGATTCTGATACGAGATGTTAGCCCCCAAGTGGAGGGAATCGAGGGAACACTAGAGTGAGAGATGATATCTTCTCCGCCCAGCCGGTCCTCAGAACTATTCAAACTTTAAATTAGCTAGTGTTCTTTATAGCATCTCTAGTAAGAGTAAAAAATATAATTGCTCCTATTTGACACAACACAATTAGCATACTTCCACAACATAATTCCTATACTTATTACTGATTCATGATAAGGAGAAAAGTATTTTTATATCAAGTGATTTTCTTTTACATAAACTCATGTTATCTTTAGAATTTTGTCAAAATATTAAAAATACCAAAAAGATTTGAATTTTAATATTGTGAAAATATCTATAGTTTAAGTAATTGTTTTTTTAGAATAGAAAGTTTGTTTTTCAATAGTGCATATTGCATAATTTCCCTGTGGGTTCGATATTCAGGTCTTAATAAAAAAGTCCTATATTACTTGATAACGATACTCTTGTGGGTTCGATATTCAGGTCTTAATCAAAAAGTCCTATATTACTTGATAACGATACGTATATGTGGGTTCGATATTCAGGTCTTAATCAAAAAGTCATATATTACTTGATAACGATACGTATACTTTTATTTAGTATCACAATATATATAAATTAAAAGTTAAATTCTTATTTTTCTTTAGGATCAAGTTTTTCCAACATATATAAATTAAAAGTTAAATTCTTATTTTTCTTCACGATCAAGCTTTTTGTTTTTTTACAAAGTAAGGAAATATAAGAATTAAAGAGTTAAATTCTTATTTTTTTCAAGATCAAGTTTTTAGTTCTGTTGTGAAGTAAAGAAATATAAGTGAAAATTATAATTAAAGTCATTATTATACTGTTGCATATAAACAATCGTGATCAGTCCCCAGTAAAAGTTAAGGTCATGCACGGAGTTAGACAAATGCATGTGTCATAGTATTTATACAACATACAAAAAGCTATTGTAATAATTTGTCTGCAATGCTTTCTATATTCTCTATTTGTAGCATCTATTGCTGCAAAATTTTTTGGATATTTGATTCACAACTGCACGACAATTAATAACAATAACGAAACAATTCAATAAAACATATCTTGATGATAACTTATTAGTGTAAGTAAAAGAAATAACAACACCATACCCACAACCCAACACAGTTGATATCATTACAACAGAAAGAGCCACCAATGCAAATAGTTATTGTTTGATCATAATACAAAAAAAAGATACACACCAACAAAAGCTTAAATTGACAATACAATAGTCACGAGAGTAGATGGTCTATAAATACAAAAAAGAGTAAGCATACACTATAGGGAAAACATTTAAATGTTAGAGTTTAGTTTTCATGATTTTCATAAAAGAAGCACGGGTAATTAACTCTCCTTTCAGGTGCCATAGATATGAAAAACTCCCTATTCACTGGATCTTCAAGTAGTTTCCTTGAATGAAGATATAGTTGCACATCCCAATTTATTCTAAAATCTTTATCACTTTTGGAATGGATGAAGAGGGTTTTGTGGTGTTAGCCTCAAATGATAAGTTTGTGCAAGTGGTAAATAATTCCAATATTTGACTCCAAAGAAAAGCAGGACCAATTTTCTTTGCATGACCTGCCCTTACTTTTAAAGATGGAGTCCTTGTATGACTAGATTCACTGTGTTCATTTATCTCATGTGATGCTCTTTGAATCAATTCATTTTGAATCTCTCTAAGTTCTTAAGAATCTTGAGAAGTCCAGGAATGTCCACTAGTTGCAACAACTCTATTGAACATTAGATCAAACTTCTCCTCTAATTCAGACTCCATTCTACCAAATCTGAATTTCTTAGTATTTGACACAACTTGTCGTTAACAAAAATGAAGGTGAAATTCAATTATAATACTTCCAAGTGTAACTTAATTGAACAATTACATGTAATAAAATTTTAATTTTACCTCTAGCTTCTCCTTCTACCATTTTGTAGATGCATCTATGGTGTTTTTAACAGAATCCCAACCAAGTATATCTGGATCCTCTTTTGAGTTATTTCCAAATTGTCATGACTTTTTTTTTTAATTTATCCCATTTGTTCTTCAATTGAGTTCTCGCATACAATCTCTCTATTTTCTTTTGAAAAATTTTTGTGATGTTTTATCAAACTTCTTTGTTGAAATGTGTTGTCAGTCTATTTTCTAACTCAGTCTCTCTCAAACAAATGTCACTAAAAATCTTTTTTGTTTCTTTCTTCCTTATAGCTGATGATGTGCTATCCTTTGTCCTTTGTATTGCCCATTTATTATTTTATCTACCACCTTGAGATACGATTTAAAATGTTATATTGATCATAAGAGATTGAAAGATATTGACCATAAAAATTTAAGTCACATAAACATTACTATTTTTATCAATATACAACATAAATTCACATATCTACACACATACCACACAAGTACCACATATTTAGATATGTAACATAAATTCCTAAAGAAAACTAATGGATATTGCAAGTGTGGAACATAAAAGTGAAAAGAGATAACAAGACTCTAATTTTAGGAACAACACCATATACATTAGGTTAAATCCACCTTCTTATGCATAGATTCTTCACACCAAATTATTAGACTCATAAATATGGAACTTTAGGTGTTAGCTATATATATTTAAAGGAATTGTGTAGTATACACGTCAATTCCTAACAAAACTCACTTCAAATAAAATAGCAATGGTTGAAGCTTGCATATACAAATTCCTCTCGCGTACAACTTTAATGAAAGAGATGTTCACAATCATACCATACAGATAGAGCAGAAAAACATTTACATCAGTTGTTATACTAATCTAGCCAAAAATCAAGGGGCATTTACATGCATACATGCCAAATCATATCTGTTCATGTATCTAACATCATAACTTTTCTTTTTTTAAAACCATTATACCACCCAAATCTTTCATACCACAACAAAAATAAGATCATCCAACCCTTAAAAAGAGAAATAAACCAACTCATGCGTAGGCAGGGTGTCCAACATTAAAAAAAATGAAATTTTTTGTGTTATACATGTAAACACATTCAAATTGACTGTTATGTGCGCAAATTTTCCTTAAAAATTTGATTAACTTGCGTTTGTTCCATACACGAGAAATTTGCAGAGGAACCTTCTGCATATGCCCGAACTCATTGAAAAATAAAAATAATTTTTTCCATCATCTCAATATAAATGGTGAAATTAGACAATAATGCATTTTCCCTCTACAAGAAAATATGTCTTTTAGGAAGAACGTATGAGAAGAGTAATAATGGAGAAATGCAGGAGAACGGGAAGGGCTGAGTAGAATAATATAGGAGAAGAAGACTTGCGATTCCTGCTTGCAAGTATGTGCATTTTTGCGAGGATTGTAACTGCAGCAAAACATAGACAAGAACCACCGAAGCAAGGCAAGACTAGCGTAGCAAGCCTTCTAGAGGAAAAAATATTACATCAGGACTCCTTATGCATTCAGAGTCTAATGGTGGGGCATCACATGTCAAGTGGGCTCCACCATTTTAACACCGGTCAATACCAGTGTATTACGGTGGGGCCCACTTGACACGTGACATCCCACCATTGGACTCCGAACGCAAACTGCGTTTAGAGTTCTGATGTAATTTTCTCTCCTTCTCGAGCGGCTACGACACGATGGAGGCGAGCAAAGGATTGAAGGTGGTGAGAGCAATTTCAAGGCTATTTGTGTAACTATTTATCCACGAACCGTGGAACGCACCATGCATGGAGCAGTCGCGGTCGCAAAATACAATAAATGGAAATGCCAGTCATGACCACGGGATGGAAAAATGGTGAAACAAACACTTACAAAACAACGTTTTGCACAAAATCTAGTTTCATAAGTCCAAACAAATAAAGCCAAAATATGATCAAGTATTGTAAAAAAAGATTAAAGAAATTGTTTTAGGATTGATGTGTGTCAGAAAATTCGCGGCGGTAGAGTAACGAATTATCATCTTAGCGTTGTACGAGAATTATGCGCACACTCAGATGAAAAATAAAAAACAGTGACTACTCCAGAAGTTACCACGGTGTCTGGCCCTGTTGCAAAAATCCACTATTTATTGATGATTACAGAAATCTCTTATCCCACAAACGAGAAAGGGTTAAAGGGTTTACTATATTTTTCATATTACGATGTTGACTGACAGCGTCTGGTTGGTGGTGATCGATGATGGTTAGCGGATGTCAAAGACGATCAGTGAAGGTCTTCGACGGTCGGCGATGATCGACTGCGATTGGCGGTGGTCGACGACTGAAGTTGGCGGTGGTCGACGATGTTCGACAACGATCGACGGTGATGCTGAACTACAACTTCTCCTTAAGGTCCCAGACTCTCCCTCCATACTTCAGCCCCTCTCATGAGAGGGATGGGGCTCTCTATATAGTGTCTATGTGTAATTAATGCAGAAATATGAATCATTTTGATCGAACTATCCGGAGAGCTTCCCTTGATCATACGGTATTTACTGCACATTTGAGTGACTTAATGATTTCAGAATTGAGTGATCTTGGGCTCGTTGGATTCATCTTGTCGAGCCACTCGATTCGAGTATAAACTTGTTATATTCTACAACCTTTTGATCTTTCAAATATGTCCGAAAATCATTTAAGTGTGATTCAATGACTTGATCTGGGCTTGATTTGACTCGGATTAAGCTTGTTTTCATATCATTAGTCTGTCTCATCAAGTCAGTCAGTTTGACTATAAGTTTGCTGAAATCAGAGCTCTAGATGACTTTTTATCAAAATTTAAATGTTTCATGCTTAAAATATCATTTAGAGATTTGTGTCTAGATGATTTTTTCTTGAGTATGACTGCAACCATCATCTTAGTGTTGTACGAGAATTCTGCACACACTCAGATGAAAAATAAAAAAAAACAGTGACAACTCCAGAAGTTTTTACGTGGAAAGCTCGTAAAGGGAAAAACTACAGGGTCTGGCCCTATTGCGAAAATCCACTATTGATTGATGATTACAGAAATCTCTTATCCCACAGACGGGAAATGTAACTATATTTTTCAGATCACGACGTTAACTGACAGCGTCTGGTTGGTAATAATCGATGACGGTTGACAGAGGCCGACGACGATCGGTGATGGTCTTCGGCAGTCGGCGATGGTCGACTGTGATCAGCGGTGGTTGATCACGGAGGTCGACGGTGTTCGACCACGATCGACAGCGATCCTGAACTATAACTTCTCCTCAAGGTCTCAGACTCTCCCTACTTACTTCAGCCCCCCTCATGAGAGGGATGAGACTCTATTTATAGTGTTCTGGGTGTAATTAATGCATGAATATAATCATTTTGATTGAACGATCTGGAGAGCTTTTATTGATCATATGGTGTTTACTGGACATTTGAGTGCCTTAATGATGTCAAAATTGTGTGATTTTGGGCTCGTTGGATTCGTCTTGTCGAGCCGCTTGATTCGAGTATAAACTTGTCATATTCGACAACTTTTTGATCTTTCAAATATGTCCGGAAATCATTTAAGCGTGATTCAATTACTTGATTTGGGCTTGATTTGACTCGAATTAGGCTTGTTTTCATATCATTAGGTCCGTCTCATCAAGCCGACCAATTTGACTATAAGTTTGCTGAAATCGGAGCTCTAGATGACTTTTTATCAAGATTTGAATACTTCATATTTAAAATATTATTTCGAGATTCATGTTGGATGATAAAAATTTGTTTCTGGCGTATCAAGGATCAATAAATGCAAAATTTAATTAAAAAAACACAAAAGTAGTTAAATCTGAAAATAGTTGGCATAAAATTGATGGCAAAAGCGGCAAAAACACAGCGTGCAACATTCATCCTTATCAGAAATCATACATTCCCATCTGCAATAAAGGAATGACATCAATATTATTAGGACATGCCACATGCCTGCTCCATTATATTTATGTTGGTATATAAATATTAAATAGTACTGATTACAGACTGTGTATTAGAGGTGAGGGTGGTTGCCAAAATGGTGGGTTCTTGTGGTTGGTACAAGAAGATAATATCACAAATTTTATATCATATATTTTGTATATTTAATGATGTATCATTCATCATTCTAAGCAAATTCTTGTACTGCTGGAAAAATTCTGATGCGAGCAAGCACATATGTTTGTACATGGTAAAAAAACTGTACATGAATCCCGAGGAAATCTAACGATTCAAGAGAAGTCAAGAGGGCCCACAGAACGACTGATTAGCGAACCAGATATCCTACCGGATATGGTAAGCTCGAGGCTGCCTAAGGGTCCGTTTGGGGTAGCTTAATTGGTGTGGTGGCGTTTCGAAAACACACCTGGACTGTTGGGGTAAACTGCGTTTTGGCAACTTATACATTTTGAAAATACTGAAAGCAGCATTTTCACATCGCACATATCTAAGTGTGGTGACAGCTTTCGGCAGCGGTATGAATTTTCTAAAATAATAAAAATTTCTAAAAGTCATCACATCTAGCTTATCGGCAGATTATTCAATAAGCTACAACTACCTCAAACAGACCCTAAATCACAAGGGCAGTCGAAGTACTACCAGCCCGAGCGGCTTATTCACACGGAAATTATCTGTAAGAAAGTGAAATTATCTGTTTCTTAAAGCAATAAAAAGGAAAAAAAAACCCACTTGACCACAATTGGCCAACATTCATAGCCTGACAGAAAATAAATACTAAAGCTCACTCCCCCACGATACATTCAATTAGTTTATCTTATCCTGGATTTGGTTGAAAGTATAAACATTTGTTTTATTTGCCGCCTGCATGACCATCAGCTTTAGTTGGCTTTAATTAACTTATCCAGAAACCATTTCTTGGTGTTAAGGCTCACTATTTTGATTAAATTTTTTTAATTCATGCTTTGGTTGAAGGAAAAACTTTAAGTACGTTTTGGAGGCTATACAGAGGTATAAGGGGGTTATATCCGCGTTATACTCTCTTGTAAACCACTGTAACTTACCTGTAACCAAAGAGCGTTATGGCTAGTGGATCGAGTAGGTTCGTTGTGGATACTCAAAGGCTGGAAAAGGCTGACTTTTAGGTTCCTCTTCCTACGAAGAGGAAGAGAATTGTGAAGAAGGAAAAATTGTTACAGACCGAACTTGTTTCAATTGACATGGTCGTTTGATAGCGTTGAGATACACTTGCCAGAAAAGTACCGCCAAGAAACCTTGTCATTTGGGTCTGATGCAAACATGACTGCTGAGGATCAGCGAGACCCAACTGATGTGGAGGTTACATTGGGGGAGAAGGAGCCGGAGGGAGTGACGGTCGTCGACCCACTTTAGTCTCTACCTTAGAATGACGGAGGTACTTCGTCGCAAGGGAGAGATAATGTTTCTAGGGCCATATCTGAGGTGAGTAGATTCATGAGCTTGTGAGAATTCCCCTTTAATAATTATTAGGTTTTTTTTTATGACCTCGTATCGTTGACTTGGATGCTGATGAGCCGATTGAGTCTGAGAGTCGAGAGGAAGGCGGGCCTTTGAAGGTCACTGCAGAGTTGAGACCCGCTGCGGTGGCTAGTCTTCAAGCCGAGTAAGTCGGGCTCCTGTCGTTGGATGCTCTAGCGGGCATCAACCTCTTGACTCTTTGCCCATGGTAAACCCTCGATATGTATAATTGGCATGGCGACCGCCATCCCTCGAAGTTGTGGAGCGGAGGGAAGGTGAGGTTGGATCACTGACGGAGCGGGTCGGTCCTTCAAGGAGAACTGGCAGACGTCTTGTCGCAAACTTTGTGCAAGAGTTGTCCGCTCACCTCAATGTAGAGATAGCGACTATGCAGATAGAGCTAGTTACCCTTTGAGGCGGGTTGACCAAGGAGCTGCGCGGGCTGGAGACGCTTCGTGAGTTTTCTGATCTTGGGAAGTTCCATTGTGAAGTTGATCAGATAGATTAGATTAGGTAGGTGAGAATATGGTCCTTTGAAGGTTGAGTCGGGGGGGGG
>JXCR01146177.1:48138-86368 GCA_002079205.1 Phalaenopsis hybrid cultivar
GGGGGGGGCGGGGGGTGAGGGGGTATGTCCCGACCGAGGCCTTACAAGACCAGTTGGTGAGGGGGTATGTCCCGACCGAGGCCTTACAAGACAAGTTCGTAAAACACTTCGTTCGAGATATGTAATAATGTTATTCACAAGAAATCGTTAAATAAATTTGAAAAGTTCTTTAGTGTACCACTTATCATTATGTGACTCTTCGTTTTACACGCCCGCCCTATAAATAGGCAAGGGGCCGCTTTTTTATGCTTTACGCACTTATATTATTTTATGTGCCTTTAGAATCATTTCTTTTCATCTTCCAGGTATCTATTGTGTTCTATGATGGCTCCGAAACATTCCTCCACCCTCTTTAGCTCTATCAAGGGTGTCGACATCACTCTTCAGAAGTTGTCGGGGTTGTCTCGGACGACAGACGTGGTGGGCAATGACCTTTTCTTTTACCGAGACAAGTTCAAGTACGACCTTTAGTTACCTCTGTGTGACAAGCTCCAGAGTGTATTCAATACATATGGGGTTTTCCCGACGTAAGTGTTGTTGAACTTCGTGGCCATGATATTGATTTACATTCTCTTTTGTCGGCGGTAGCATATTTTGTGACTGATCAACCATTTAAAGTTTTTTTTTATGTTTAAAGTTAAGAAGTTTCTGGTTGGTTCCTACTTTAGAGCTTGAGGAATTCAGACCGAGGAAACAGAGCACATGGTGCCCAAGCCGAGGTCTCTTCCCAAAAGCATGAAGATGACAAAGGAGACGCTGTCTGATTGTC
The DNA here is from genome assembly GCA_002079205.1 of Phalaenopsis hybrid cultivar. Taxonomy (NCBI): domain Eukaryota; kingdom Viridiplantae; phylum Streptophyta; class Magnoliopsida; order Asparagales; family Orchidaceae; genus Phalaenopsis; species Phalaenopsis hybrid cultivar. Next base: position 48,908 of record JXCR01146177.1, read on the forward strand.
ATCTCTAGGTCTTTCAGTATACCGTTGAGGCGATGATTACCTGTGTGCTGACAGGTGAGATAACCAAAGAGCTATAACATTTCTTAAAATTGAAGAGGCTGTCTGAGCAAAGGCAACAAAGGAAAAGCTGGTCGCTAAGCAACAGAAGTGGGAACGTCCCTCATGATCAGTTAATTTTACCATGACTAGGACCCGCTCCCTTACAATGTCACCTCAAGATACTTTGCCTCCATGTTTCATCATAGTTTTGTTATTCACGATAAGGTGACAGACAAAACCAATGTTATCACCCAAAAATGTGCTTATCATTTTTTTGATGTAAGAGAAGGTGATAGGAGAACTTTTATTTCTGAGAGGGTCCTAGATGATGTCATTACCCCATAACCTTTTTCCTAGAAATCAGATGCACCATTCGGCGCATCAGCGACTGTCCCTGCTCCACCGGACTCGCAGGGTGATTTGCCTTTTTTCGATATTTACAAGCGGGTAGAGACAATTAACCCCTCTCCCCTTCCTTGACTGCATTTTCGTTGAAGGTGGCCTAATTTTCTAGCTATAATCTCTCGTCTTCATAGGAGGGGAAGAGTGTTCGCAGAGGAGGAAAAACACCGGTGGAAGGTGTGGTGGCCCCTTCTCCCCCTCTGTTAAAAAGGAGCATGAAGGCCTTTAAATGGAAACCCACAAGAGGAGCCACTATATGGATGTGAACTGACACTAATCAGTGGTTCAATCTTTTGGACACGTCGAGGGACTGATACCCCCAACAACCAAGAATAGGGGCATGATGCCACTCCTGTTGGAGTTATTATGGTTTGAGGACCCTACCAGACCATGGAAAAATGTGGCCGTCAAGAGCTCTATCAGAATGCAAACCAGTTCCTTTTGATGGCTATGCAGACCTCTCACTTCTAGAAGATTACCCTTATGAAGGCTCGAAAGAAGATCAACTCTCTTGAGGTGGAGTTGACAAGGGTCTATGACGACCGAGACCTTTTGCAGTTGAAATTGGAGAGCATGGGTAAGGCCAATCAAGAACCTCTTATGGCGACTGAGTTTTTGAAGAATGAGGTTTCTGAGCTGAAGGAAAGAACTGCTTCATTCGTTTTCAGGGAGGAGTACAAGTACACCTTGGCTAGTGAGCTTGGGTGCGGGGTAGTTTGTGCCATCTGACGATTCATCCATCACAACTTGGTTTGTCCAATGTACTCTGACCTAGAAGAGCTCTTTGCCTTAATTTCTGATAAACCGAAAGGAGTCTCCGAGGAGGAGGACAAATCGGGAAGTGAGGAAGGATCGACCACCTATTAGGGCCCTGGTGCACGTAGATACCTGTGAAAGAAGAATCTTGGGAAGCACGGTGAATTCTCCTCGGAACATGCAAATGTTGCTGTTAACTAGTGTGGTTCTTATATATTGTGGAGACCTTATTATATGACTTGGGCGAGAGTCATGCTATGTAGCCCGTTTAAAATGAAACCGAAGGCTATGTAGGAAAATAAAAACAAGTTTTAAAAGTTCTAAATCTTATAATCCTATATTTTAATTTATCTTGAAATTTTATTAAGATTTTATAGAAAATTTTATAAATTTAGGTCTTAGAGAGCCTAAGTTATTTTTTTATAAAGTCCCATATAAACCAGAAAGAAATAGAGAAAACAATCCAAGCATGCAAACATGCAAGAAAACCCGAAAAATAACCCAAACATAGAATAATAAAAGGTCAGTGTCGCTGGTTCGACAATATATCCACAAAAAAAAATGGTTAGGCACCATATAAGTACACACCTGGTATTAATTCTATACATAAATAAGATTTTGAATTAATGTATGAGACACAAACAAGCAGCTCAAGGTTTCCATCATGTGGTTCGCCCCCTGACACCTCAGGACCTGTGCCCATACCTTATTTCTAGTACATGACTCTCCTAGGAGCTCTAAAAAGTACATAAGAAAATAAAAAATAACTCGACTTGCATGAAATAAACATATGTAGGAAAGCCAACAAACATGCAACGCATAATTAGCCATTCCTTTCATCAGGGGAGCTAAATAGCACATGCAAACAAAGGGTTAGTAAAAATCATAATGTGCTTCTCCTTTAATGATACATGTGTGTGTGAATGTATATGCACAACTCCTTGCAGAAGAACACCCTAATATACTACCATGTATATCAAGCATGCAACACACCTTGAAGCACAAAAGTGGCACTTGGCTAGAACAAACAAACCAGTAGAGAACAATAGCCAGAGGCGTCAAAAATATTAACTAGCACCCTAGTCCTAGCCTAGAAGATAATCTAACAAGAAGTGTCCTAATTAACATCTAAGTGCTTAGGGTAAATTTTCTAGTATGTATGACTTTGATGGAGTCATCACACTGACTTCATCCTAAAGATCCAAGGGATCTAAAGAGTGTCATCTAAGATAGATTTTGAAAAAAAATTAGTTTTACATATGACCTAGTTTGCAACATGCATAATTTAAAATCATAACAGACATAATAAATAGAAAAAAATATATTTGCCCAGTTTTAAAATATGGGCCATTAAAAGGCTGACCCATAACATGCAAGGTTACACGAGTTAGATCCATTTGATCATTAGTACAGTCATACTTGTGTCAATCCCGGTGCTTTAACTCACATTTCTTGTCTGTATCAACCTAGCAAGCAATGCTTATTAAGACATCGTGACCAATGATCCCATTACTGCTTATATGCAACCGTATAATAATGCCTTTGATGATATGTATACTACGCAAGTATACATATCGTTATCAAGTAATATAAAACTTTTTTATTAAGACCTGAATATCGAACCCACAGGAAAAATTAGCAATATGCACAACAAACTTTCTATTTAGAAAGACAATTACTTAAACTTATAGATATTTTCGTAGTAATTAAAATTCAAATCTTTTTGATATTTTTAATATATTGACAAAACAATAAAAAAAACTTCTAAAGATAACTTGTGTTTATGTAAAAGAGAAGCACTGAATATAAAAGTATCTTTTTCCTCATCATGAATCAGTAATAAGTATATGAATTTCATTATGGAAGTATGCAAATTATGTTGTGTCAAATATGAGCAATAATATTTTTTACCCTTACTAGAGATGTTATAAAGAGCATTGACTAATTTAAAGTTTGAATAGTTCTGAAAACCGGCTAGGCAGGGAAGATACTAGCTCTCACTCTAGAGTTCCCTCGATTCCCTTCACCTGGGAGGCTAACATCTCGTATCAGAACATAAAACAATAAACCAAGTTGGGGGCTTTAACCTGTCACTTTAAAGTCCTCTAACTCTACACCTTCAAAAATTATTTCCCTATTTATTTGCACTAAATCATATGAATTACATTCTCATTCATATAAACCAATAAACCAAGTTGGGGGCTTTAACCTATCACTTTAAAGTCCTCTAACTCTACACCCTTCAAGATTATTTCTCTATTTATTTGCACTAAATCATATGAATTACATTCTCGTTCATACAACCTCATGTGATTCTTTCCAATTGTTGATTGAGACAATACCAGCCCAGTTCTTGCATGTTCTCACAACAAATTTTAACATCTAGATAGGCAAAATCAAGAAGTAAATGAAGTGCATGGAATTAAATCATCACAACTTCTTCCAACATTAAAGATCAATACTCTCCACAACTTCCATCCAACACTAATTACTTATCATTTTAAGAAGAAAGATAAAGAAAACTACTCAGAATCCATGGAGAAAACAATTACTTATCATTTTAAAAAGAAAGATAAAGAAAACTACTCAGAATCTATGGAGAAAATACCTATCATTTTAAGAAGAAAGATAAAGAAAACTACTCAGAATCCATGGAGAAAATAAAACCACTTATCAATTTCAAGAAGAAAGATAAAGAAAACTACTCAGAATCCATGGAGAAAAAAAAAACACACTTTAGTTTAAAAGTAGAAAAATAAAGAAAACTACTCAGAATACATTGAGAAAATAAAACCACACTTTAGTTTAAAAGTAGAAATCATTGCCAAACCACTAAGAAGTCTCTTTAAAGATCAATACTCTCCACAACTTCCATCCAACACTTAATTACTTATCATTTTAAGAAGATATAAAAAAAACTATTCAGAATCCATGGAGAAAACAAAACCACACTTTAGTTTAAAAGTAGAAATCATTCTCAAACCAACAAGAAGTCTTGATTAAAACCAAAAGTATTTTAAAAATAAAAGATAAAAACTTATCGCAAATCCTCTACCAAACTCTTGAAGTTCCTTTGAATCTCTTATCTTTTACAACATTCTTAACTCTCAAAATAAAACTAAAAATAAAAAAGGATAAAGTAAATTTTTTGTGCCTAAAAATCTCTCCATTTTAAGCACTTTTCAGGACTTCAAGCACTTCTCCGAACTCCACCTTTTCAAGCACACTTCAAAAAGTCTCAACTTTTTTTTTTATAAATCTCCAAGAGGTGCTTTGGTAACTCTTCAAAATGTGTCCCAATTCGATGAATTCTCTAAAAGGCTGCCTCCTTTCATAAGTTTTCTAACCATATTTTTGTTTCTAGTGGTCATAACCACCCTCTTTAGCCAATAGGTGCCTCAAATGTCCCTTCAAAATTCAGAAAAATGAAGTACACTGTCACATAACTGTCTTTGACGCTTAAGCACGGGGACTCTTGCCCTTAGGCACAACCTTCTCTGTTTCACCGGCGCTTAGGCGCCAAAACACTTTAGCACAATTTTCACATTTTTGCTCCAAATTTGATCCTTTTTCACTCCTTTTAGCATTTTTCACCTTTTTACTTGTACCTGAAAGGAAAACACACAAATACCTTCCACAATATCTCAAAAATGGGTATAAAAATATGTCTAAAAACACTATATATTTTAGGTGTATCAACCAACACAAGATCACTCGCTTATTGAGTGTGACTCACTATCCATGTACAAATACAGATGCAAATACAAACAGTCATATGATAGAAGCGCCGAAGAGTGTGTCGTAGAGGCAGTGGTTCGGGAGTCGGCGTGTCGTGGAGGCAGTGACCTGGAAGGGTTCAGAGTGCACGAAGTGCAATGACTTGGAGGGTTAAGTGTGCACGTTGTGCTGTGACTCAAAAGTGGGTATGTTGTAGAGGTAGTGATTCAAGAATAGTTGTGTCATTGAGGCAGTCAAAATGTATGTATTTTGCTGATATATGTCAATGGGGACTTGGTGCTTGTGTCAAAGCACGGGAAATTTCCTTGCAAGGTTACCACCATCATGACAAGCATCTCATCAGGCATCGCCCTCAGGAGGTGGATGTTGACATCAGGGCAATGTGTGGCACCTAAGCACTTGTATGCGATGCCAAGGCCAAAATGGGCTTCATGGTGTGTTGATGTTGCATGTGGCGCATGCCATATTTGTGAACAATTATTGATGATGGCACCCTGAAGCAGGGGTAGGTGCTGCGGCACTAAGAGACCGGCACCAAGTATCTGGTTTCCCTCGCCGCAAGGCCAGACCTTTTGTATCTTTTCATGCTCATCTCCACCCTTTGAGAGTTTGGGCATGACATTCGACAGGTTGGTTTTGTTGTCTTACAACATGATTCAATTGATTCTAAAGGAAATCCATTTTCTGATCGACTGTAGCGACGTCCTCGTAGAACTCACGGATCTGTTGGGTAATGGAGCTGGAGAGATGGGATAAAATACGATGGGCCGCAGCAAACTGTCTGATGCTTCTTTCTTGTTGACAAGGCGACATTTTTGTTCACTGAGGAGCTGGGATTTTGAAGCTTGGATAGGAACATAGAGAAATGAAGCGAAAGCAAATAAATTTTCTATTTATTTTCAAACGACCGACCTATTTATAGATGGGATGGTACCGCAGCTCCTGGATATAGCACCAGGATGCTGGCCTGATAAATTGTTCGGTAGGTGTTGAATTCTCACATATGAATTTCATTCCAATCAATACAATCAAATTATAATAAAATTCTTGTGTGCTTGCTCTGCATCTAATAATTACTCTTAGTGAAGATCAGATCAACCTGCTGCAAAACTGACCAATTGTTTTCTTGTGTATGGTAACATCCTGATAGCTTTGGCGCTACGACTCTGAGACTCGGCAACAAACCAAATCCTATCAAAAGTTGCACGTTTACTCCCAAGAGCTCATGAGTGCTCTAATAGGGTTATAGCATCATAACGTGTTAAAACCGATGCCAACACAATATATAAGAGATAAAAATCATACATATTTATGTGGCTAGACTAACTTATGTGTTCACCACATATATTATCTTATGCAATACTTGCAATAAAATATATTGTTATTCCTTCACTGGCAATGGGTCTTTACACATACACAATGAGCCTTTACACATACACATTTACCTTTGGATCACCTCTCGCACATGAAAACTACATATAGATCTTTCTCTTTGAGGTGAGATAACTCTTTCTCCGAGCTCTCCAATAGAACACTAAGCATTGCCATACGATAATAATAAAAATAAATAAATATAATAAGGAAAAATAGGATTTTACATGCATATGCAAATGATAATGAAGATAACATGAAGCTCAATATGCTTCAAAGCATCATCATAAGCATGAAGAAAGTATAATGCCCCGAAACATTATTATTTTTAAGCCAAGATATTGGATGTCAAATACAAGATATTTTATTATTTAAATTAACTAGATATTTGACAAAGTTTTAGTGTCAATGAGGACTACATCAATCCATATTTTACTTATTTTTAAAGTAATTTTAAGTACTTTATTATATTTGACCATCCCTAAGAAATTATCCTACTCAAAGAATTTATGATTGACATATTTTGACCAATAAATATTTTTCATTGAAAGAAGAATTTGATGATTAAGTAATAAATTTTGTGGTTAAAATGTCAATATTTTCTCATATTTACCTTCATTTGCTCTTATATAATGTAGTTTCATCAAGTTCTGGTGAATAAAGCATGTGTTCCATGCATTCTTCAATGTCCAATGCCATGTGGGGCTTCCTTTGCTATTTTGAGAATATATATGATGTTGATGTGCAATGACAAAGTTGCATAGTTTTTTATATGTTGCATTCATTGCAAAAAGCACATGCATAATATCACGGACAAATAATCCTACATCAGCTAGGTGTTGGGCTGAAAAACAGTATTTAAATCATGGGCTGTCCTTCTCTCTTAAGGGCTCTTTTGGGAGGTGACAAGTGGTATCAGAGCAAATTACTGTATGTCAGGTGTGTGGGCTCTCTATGGTCCAGTGGGACCCACGGTGGAGCCGATCCGTGACGAGGGCATCACGTGATTGGGTCGTCACGTGATTGGGTGGAGGAGAATGTCACGGACAAATAGTCCCACATCGGCTAGGTGTAGGGCCGAAAAGCAGTATTTAAATCCTGGGCTGCCCACCTCTCTTAAGGGCTCTTTTGGGAGGTGACAATAAGATCCAAATCCAATGTTTTCTGTTCTAGATGGTTTCCTAATTACTTTATGATGCACTACATTGCTATCATAAAAATAAAGATTTATGGATGTTATCTTAAATGTTAGACTACAATGATTGGCATGATATTGATGAATTGATTTATATCAATAATGATTTATTTTTTAATTGAGATAGATTTCATGTAATCAATGGCACATACCACATTATATCTTGATGCATTATTAATTTGAAGAGTAGAAAGGGGCTCATTTGGCTCAAGTGTGTGGTGAATGTACTAATGGCTACTTCTCTTTTTTCTATCATGCTTTATGCCTATTTTCAATGATGTGCACTAGGATCAAGTCATGATAGAACAATATGATCTTATGAACGACAACTTATGCTTCCTTTATTTTTCAAAACAGCTCATTTTTTTTTTTATTTAGACTTCATTTGAGAACATATGGCAACACATAAATTTAAAATTCATATGATATCTCCCCCAAATTATTTCAACGGAACGGATATTTTTCATCATGTCTGTTCCGCTATGAAAATTTTGAAAGAACTTCGCCAAACTCCTTTAAACGAAACCTCAAAATCTTGTAATATTTAACAACATAAAAAATACCCATTTTCATTTTGGTTTTTAGTGACATAAAAATTAGAACATTAAACTACGATAACTACCGCCATTACGATAATGTAATGTGACGTCGAACTTGATAGTTTAGATTATTTAATGAAACGTAGTTGATAATTGTGTGATTAATTTCAATAAGTTGCTACTCTATAGTCAAAACAAATAAAGTCAATGTAGAATTACCACACAACTAACACATAAAAATACACAAATAATTGAGGACAAGGTGCTAATCACCCATTTACCAAAGGACACGTAACCCAGTATTGCCCTTCATCTCTAAGAAAATAATCGCCCACCTGTAACATATCATGACATTAAGAAAATCAAGGTAGAGCGGAGCAGCAAATGAGAATTTGAACAACTGTATACGAACACAGAGATGAAGACCAGCTTGAATGGACAAACACAAAACCGACCAATTGACCAACAAAATCCCAACTTTTCAGAATCCAAAGAAACTTCTTTATAAAAAGGAATACAACTCTATCAAGAATGTGACCATGATTGACACAAAATAGACGTAGATTGTGTCATCATCATCTACTACCTACTTGTGGGAAAATTTTGCATGAACCGGACAGACAGGGAAGACAATAGTGGCGCAGAAATGCGGACGCTTAGAAAAGCTTGAAGAGGAGACCACCATGAGTGGCGAAGAAAGGTGCAAAGACGAGAGATTCCACTGCCATTAGCTTGATGAGGATATTGAGAGATGGCCCTGATGTANGCCATTACGATAATGTAATATGACGTCGAACTTGATAGTTTAGATTACTTTAATGAAACGTAGTTGATAATTGTGATTAATTTCAATAAGTTGCTACTCTATAGTCAAAGCAAATAAAGTCAATGCAGAATTACCACATAACTAAGACATAAAAATACACAAATAATGTTGAAATAATTGAGAACAAGGTGCTGATCACCCATTTACCAAAGGAAACGTAACCCAGTATTGCCCTTCAGCTCTAAGAAAATAATCGCCCACCTGTAACATATCATGACATTAAGAAAATCAAGGTTGAGCGGAGCAGCAAATGAGAATTTGAACAAAATTGTATACGAACACAGAGATGAAGACCAGCTTGAATGGACAAACACAAAACCGACCAATTGACCGACAAAATCCCAACTTTTCAGAATCCAAAGAAACTTCTATATAAAAAGGACTACAACTCTATCAAGAATGTGGCCATGATTGACACAAAATAGACGCAGATTGTGTCATCATCATCTACTGCCTACTTGTGGGAAAAATTTTGCATGAACCGGACAGACAGGGAAGACAATGGTGGCGCAGAAATGCGGACGCTTAGAAAAGCTTGAAGAGGAGACCGCCATGAGTGGCAAAGAAAGGTGCAAAGACGAGAGATTCCACTGCCATTAGCTTGATGAGGATATTGAGAGATGGCCCTGATGTATCCTTGAGAGGGTCTCCAATGGTGTCACCAATTACGGCGGCTTTATGAGGATCGGACCCCTTGGGGCCGAGAGTCCGGGCATGCTCTGAAGCCCCGGCCTGCGGATGAGAATCAACACATTGTTTCATTTCATGGAAAGAATGCGAAAAATCCAAGTGATAAAAAAGAGTCGAGGCTCGAGTACCTCGATATATTTCTTGGCATTGTCCCAAGCACCACCTGTGTTTGAAGCAGANGGGATCGGACCCCTTGGGGCCGAGAGTCCTGGCATGCTCTGAAGCCCCGGCCTGCGGATGAGAATCAACACATTGTTTTATTTCATGGAAAGAATGCGAAAAACCCCAGTGCTAATAAAGAGTCGAGGCTCGAGTACCTCGATATATTTCTTGGCATTGTCCCAAGCACCACCTGTGTTTGAAGCAGANATTTTATTTCATGGAAAGCATGCGAAAAACCCCAGTGCTAATAAAGAGTCGAGGTTCGAGTACCTCGATATATTTCTTGGCATTGTCCCAAGCACCACCTGTGTTTGAAGCAGAGATGGCAATCTGCAGAGTGAAACAGAAGAAGATTCATCAAAACCATGATCTCTTTAGAACGTGACAAAGGTTAACCAGTTTAAGGTTTTACCTGGACACCAGAGACGAGGGAACCAGCAAGAACTCCGGCCAGTGTTTCCACGCCGAAGAAGGTACCAACAATGAGGGGTGTGAGCATGACCAGAGCACCAGGAGGAATCATCTCCTTAATAGAGGCATCTGTTGAAATCTTGACACAGGTTGCATAGTCAGGTTTGGCAGTACCTTCCATCAAACCAGGAATGCTATTAAACTGCCTTCGAACTTCCTCGACCATCTTAAGAGCGGCACTGCCGACACTCTTCATGGTCATGGCTGAAAACCAATAAGGAAGCATAGCACCAACAATCAACCCAATAAAAACTTTAGGAGTGAGAACATCAACGGTAGAAATGGCTGCTCTACTGACAAAGGCGCCAAAAAGAGCAAGGGACACCAAAGCTGCAGAACCAATGGCAAATCCCTGAAAATGGAAAAGATAATACAAGTTATAAGAATATTCAGGGCTAGGAGTTTGGAGCATAGAAGCAAATAAGATGTACAAAGAACTATATATTTGAGACTCTCTCCCGTCAACAATTTTTAGATGTGTATATATAGCATGTGGACATAATTTAAGTAAAAAACAAATTGCTAATATTAATGGTTTTAAGGCAACATAATTCAAAAGACAAGCAATCAAGACAAATCTGATTATTTAAAGTTTCTATACATCTGTAAGCATACGCATGGCAATAAAATTGAATCTCAAATACATGAGCAAATAGACAATCCTATATGATCAGAAAGCAAACAGTAGATGAAACGCCAACAATGGGAACAACCCAACGATTTGATAGCATACAAACAAAATTAACAAAACCCTAAAGAACATTTACACATAATGAATGAACTAAATGAAAAAAAAAAAAAAGGCTAGCAGCTCTCAATGTACCTTTCCGATGGCAGCGGTGGTGTTGCCTGCAGCATCAAGAGCATCAGTTCTTTCACGAATTCGGTGGCTCATACCAGCCATCTCAGCAATGCCTCCAGCATTGTCACTGATGGGGCCATAGGCATCAATAGCCAAGCCTGTGGCGATGGTGCTCAGCATGCCAAGAGCAGCAACTGCAATACCATACATTGCAGCAAGGCTGAAGCTTACAAAGATGCTGATGGCAATAGCAAAAATTGGAATTATGACTGATTTGTATCCCAAAGCAAGTCCAAAGATAACATTTGTGGCAGCCCCAGTTCTGCATGAATCAGCAACATCTTGGACAGGACTGGAACAAAAAGAATAGTTAGCAAATTGAAATGGCATCTCAACACCAATCTTACAAAGTTGACATTGAACAGCAACCATTAACACAAAAATTTGTTACCTGTATGCATTGCTAGTGTAGTATTCGGTAACAAATCCAATCACAAGACCAGCCCATAGTCCAATTGCAACACAAAAGAACAACTCCCTGCAAGTTCAAAAGAGTTTAGATGAATATGTTCATCAAATCCAAATATCTAGAAACAGAATCATTAGCAATAATAGTATTACCAGTTCTTCACTTCCTTCTGGACACCAAAATTAAAGATGGTGAACGAAGATGGAAGAGCCAACCAGCTAACAATTGCAATCCCAACAGTCATCAGAGCAGTGGAAATTATTAGCTGCCTCTTAAGCGCAGGTTCAATTTCTTGAACAGCTCTGATCTCAAAAAAGTCCGTTGCAAAAAGAGTTGTGATCAAACAGATGATAATACCCATGGAACTAATCAGCAGAGGGTAGAACATCCCAGTTAAATCGTGACTAGTTCCGAAGGAAGAAATAGAAGCAACAACAAGTGCAGCACAGGAAGACTCAGCATATGAACCAAAAAGATCTGAACCCATTCCAGCAATATCACCAACGTTATCTCCAACATTATCAGCAATCACCTGCATAACACATAAAGTTGTAACAAATCTGCATTTCAAAGGAAAGGGCAAATGATGTTAAATCATGTAGACATTAGTGCAAATGAAACTCACAGCTGGGTTCCTAGGATCATCTTCGGGAATGTTCCTCTCAACTTTACCAACAAGATCAGCACCAACATCAGCAGCTTTTGTATAAATACCACCTCCTACTCTACCAAAGAGAGCCATTGAAGACCCACCAAGTCCGTATCCAGTAATTGCCTCAAAAAGCCCTTCCCAGTCATCACCATAGTACAATTTGAACAGATTAATCGAAAGATATAATACAAAAAGTCCATTTGCAGCCAGTAAGAAGCCCATCACAGAACCAGATCTGAATGCAGTGATAAAAGCTTTCCCAACACCCTTCCTTGCTTCTAAAGTTGTCCGTGCATTTGCAAAAGTTGCAATTTTCATCCCAAGAAAGCCAGAAGCCACTGACGTAACTGCACCCAGCAAGAAAGCTATTGTGCTGAAAATAGCATTAGAAAGCGCCGGTTTGCAAGTTTTATCCTTGATGTACGTGCAAGGTTGCTCCTTTGTGCTGAATCCTTCGACAGAGCCAAGGAAGAGAAAGATCAAAACAGCAAATGCAATCATAAAGATCCCCACATACTTGTATTCAGTAAACAGGAAAGATGTAGCTCCTGAAAACACAGCAAATGCAACCATAAAGTATCAAAACAACATTATATGGGAAATATAAACATCTTAACATGAACTGAGAGAATAAATAGAAAAGAAGATGCTCTGTATGATTAAGTTTTTCCTGGGAAACAACTCACTGTTTCCAAGACGATAAAAAGCGATTGGAATGAACTTTTTCTAGAGTAGATAATCATCAATTCGTTGCTTTGAAGATAATAGCAAGCTATTGAAATGAAATTACTAGAGTATATATTCATCAAGTGCTGCCAATTTGCGATATGACCTTAAAGAAAAATTAAAATGTAGTAACTACTATTATATGGGAGCATTTCAATCCCCATCATTACAAGCTTAACAACTTCATGTTGAAAAATGTATAAGCAAATTTTAGACAACTTGTTATGAGCGTTATGGAAAATTGCAATCTCAGACAACTTGAGATCGCATGAACTTCGAAGCAATTTTTAGCTACGGCAGGTGCAATAAAGATGGCATCTCAATTTATCGATAGTGCATAAAGCCTAAGAAAATTTCAACACAAAATTAAAATTTCAGAACTTCAGATTTGGAGAAAAACCACAAAAAAACCAAAGGGGTCGATCATATATTAGGAAACCAAAATCGGTTATAAAACAATCAGTAATATTACTTTCCTAACCCTTTAATCCTTCTTTCCCTCTATGCGCACAGAAAAGCGGGAATGTTTCTACAAGTAATTACAAAAAGAAAATATTATGTGGACCAGAAACAATTTAAAACGCAACCCGCAAAGAGCTAGAGTGCATACGGTGAGGAAGGTAAGTGCGCTCCCCATGTTCAGCGTTAGCTATTACAGAAGATTAAACAAGGCAGTGCAACGCCGTTAAGCAAGAAACAGAAGAGAAAAGCCTCTGTAATAGTTTCACAGATGACAAGTTGCTAAATAAAATTATAAAAACAACTGTAATATTTGCCTAAAAGTCAAAAGAAATCGTTCTTAATGAATAATAACCAAAAAATCATTAACATAAGAAGAAAATAAGAAAAATCAAGAAAAGCAAAAAAAGATCTCTACAGCCACTGAATTGCTTTTCGTACAAGAGCAAATGGAGATATTGATTTCACCGAGAAAAAAAAAAAGGATCCAAATCCCTCACTCACACAACAAGATCTCAAATCACAGATCATTCCCACAAAACAGAGCATGACTGCATTAAAACTAAAAGGAATCAACAAACGAAGAAGGAACTAAAAAATTCAACATAAAAACATCAAGAAGTAAAACGAATTCACAACCTTCAGAGATAGCCTTCTGGATTTCGGCACACTTGACAAAAACGTTATCCTCGTTCGTGCCCTCTTCCTCCTCGATAAGATAGTCGCCTGTTCCGTTCTTATTGTCCTCCCCTGATGCTGTCTGCCGCTCCGGTGTGAGCTGAACCTTAGAGACGAGCAGCCACTGAATTAGGGCAAAGGCGATCCCGATTACANAATTGCCCTTCATCTCTAAGAAAATAATCGCCCACCTGTAACATATCATGACATTTAAGAAAATCAAGGTTGAGCGGAGCAGCAAATGAGAATTTGAACAAAATTGTATACGAACACAGAGATGAANTATCGACCGCCACAACGCTGCCGGCCGAACACTCCACCCACGATCAAATCACCGAAGAAGAAGAAGGAGAAAGGAAGGGCTTCGCAGGGTTTGGAGCTCCTCTCCTCACTATATATAAAACACTTCTGGCTACAAAGTTATCGTGTCAATTTCGGGTCAAAGCTATCGTGCCGGAGTGACAGGGAAAAGTTAAATAAACCGGGTGAAAATTCTAAATTGGGTAATGCTCCCTATCAACTTTAATTTCCGTGCGAACCGTAATTTCGTTATGAGTAATATTGTCTATGAACCGTACTTTCGCTATCGTGATTATGGGATTATGCTTCCTCGGTAATGCTCGGTGCGAACCGTAATTTCGTTATGAGTAATACTGCCTATGAACCGTACTTTCGCTATCGTGCCAGAGCGTTCGTCACAGTCAAAAGTTAAATGAAAATGAATTAAAATTATTATCATATTNGTTCGCAGGGTTTGGAGCTCCTCTCCTCACTATATATAAAACACTTCTGGTTACAAAGTTATCGTGTCAATTTCGGGTCAAAGCTATCGTGCCGGAGTGACAGGGAAAAGTTAAATAAACCGGGTGAAAATTCTAAATTGGGTAATGCTCCCTATCAACTTTAATTTCCGTGCGAACCGTAATTTCGTTATGAGTAATATTGTCTATGAACCGTACTTTCGCTATCGTGATTATGGGATTATGCTTCCTCGGTAATGCTCCGTGCGAACCGTAATTTCGTTATGAGTAATACTGCCTATGAACCGTAGTTTCGCTATCGTGCCAGAGCGTTCGTCACAGTCAAAAGTTAAATGAAAATGAATTAAAATTATTATCATATTNCGTTGTTTGCCGCTCCGGTGTGAGCTGAACCTTAGAGACGAGCAGCCACTGAATTAGGGCAAAGGCGATCCCGATTACAGCCGCCACCGGGATCAAAATCTCCGTGAGGAGATCAGACACAATAGCTCCTCCCATTCTCAGATCCCACAACTCCTCCTCAATCGACCGCCACAACGCTGCCGGCCGAACACTCCACCCACGATAAAATCACCGAAGAAGAAGACGGAGAAAGGAAGCGGTTCGCAGGGTTCGCAGCTCCTCTCCTCACTATATATACAACACTTCTGGTTACAAAAATTTCGGTTTCAAAGCTATCGTGTCAGTTTCGGTCCGTAATTTTGCTATCGTGCCAAAGAGTTCCTGACAGTGAAAAGTAAAATAAAAATGAATTAAAATTATTATCTAATTACATTTATACCCGGTGAAACTTTAAAATTACGCAATGTTACGAGATTATGCGCCTTCGGTAATACTTTTTGTGAACCGTAATTTCGTTATGTTTAATGCTCTCTGCGAACCGTAATTTCGCTATAGTGCCGGAGCGTTCGTCACAGTGAAAAATTAAATGAAAATGATTTAAAATTATTATCTGATCACATTTATATCCTGCCGAAACTTCTAAATTCGGTAATGCCCCCTGCGAATCGTAAATTTTGTTAAGGGATTATGTGTCTTCGGTTATGCTCATTGCGAATCGCAATTTCGTTATGTGTAATACTCTATGCGAACCACAATTTCGTTATGAGTGATACATCCTGCGAATCGTAATTTCGCTATCGTGTTGGAGTACTCGTGATAGTGAAAAGTTACATGAAAATGAATTAAAATTATTATCTAATTACATTTATACCCCGGTGAAACTTCTGAATTCGGTAATGCTCCAAGCGAACCATAATTTCGTTATGGGATTATGCGCCTTCAGTAATGTTCCATGTGAATCGTAATTTTGTTATGAGTAATGTTCCATGCGAACCGTAATTTTGCTGTCGTGTCGGAGCGTTCGTGAAAGTGAAAAGTTCAATAAAAAAGAATGAAGATTATTATCTGATTACATTTACACCCCCATGAAACTTCTAAATTCGGTAATGCTCCCTACTAATCATAATTTCGTTAGGGGATTATGCGCCTTCAGTAATGCTCCATGTGAACCCGTAATTTCGTTTTGGTAATGTTCCCTGTGAACCGTAATTTCAATATCGTGTCGGAACGTTCGTGACAGTGAAAAGTTAAGTGAAAATGAATTAAAATTATTATCTATTTACATTTATACTTTGGCGAAGCTTCTAAATTCAGTAACGCTCCCCGCAAACCGTAACTTCGTTATGGGATTATGCGCCTTCAGTAATGTTCCCTGCGAACTGTAATTTCGTTACTGGATTATGCGCATTCGGTAATGCCCCTCCCTGCGAATCGTAATTTTGTTATCGGATTATGCGCCAAGTTGGCACATTTGAAGAGTGTTTCCTTCGATTATATGTCCATATCTGTAAAAAAAAAATCTATTTCATTAAATATCCGAGAAAAATATCTCTTTACGTAAGAATTATTTTAACACGTCTATAAAATCTAAGACTGAAATGATCCCGTATAATTTTATTATGAAAATATATTTATGTTTAATTAATAAGAGTGCCTTATGATCATAATAATCTATGAAATCATTCTTGAATTCCATAAGTTAATTTTTCCATATAAATCATAAAATTTGGCAATTCATATGTTTTTCCCAATATTTAAAAAATAAATAAATATTTGATAATTGGGATTCTTAGATACCCTTTTGAGAAGCCAAAGTATAAGGGGTTTTATGGAAAGTGTAAATAATTAAAATTATGAGGACTAAATCGCAAAAATGTAGTACTTAGAATGAATTATGGGAGCTTTTAATGTGTGGTTAAGGAACTGAACCTGGGTTCATTAAACAGTTGTAGCCAAAGCATATATTCCTTTCCAATTATTTGCTTTGGTTTTATAATTTTGATTTTTGGAAAATTGTGTGTAAATTTCCTATTTAATTTATATCAGAATAATAAATGAAAATATTTAAAATTATATATAAATAATTAAAATAATAAACCATTTAATTTGAAATAGAAGGCCACTATACTCTAATTTTGGCTTAATAAGACTTTAAACAACTTTAAATTTCGAACATTTTGTTAAAATTGAACATTGTATCGTGTCGCCCTACGCGTCAGATTTCTGTTGAATAGGATTTATCAAATCCGATAAATTGGTATTTATCGAATCGAGTCAGTGATGAGAAGAAATCGCGAGCGAAGATGGAATAAATCGGGTTTGCAATTGGATTTACGAAGTCCAGATTTACGTCTCAAAAGTGACAGAATATGAGAACTGTGGATTTATTTATTTTTTTTGTTTTTTGGCCTCTATGATGGATGTAGGAAGACCCCTGATGGATTGGAGTTGTCTTTAAGAACATAGTAGTGGTCTGATCAACCATTCTTCTTATAATAGGGGAGGCTAATGACCAATAATAAGAGCATGGACTTTATAAGGATGTTGATATTCACCATGATGCAGAAGAAAAGTATCTTAAAAATGACATGTATTGATAGTGATTTTAATAATGAGCTTCCAACTTATTAGTGATATTTCTCCTTGATACATCTCCAGCAAATCTACATCATTTGATATGAATCTCGAGACATGACATAGATCTCGAGATGATTTCTTGAACAAGAAATATTCAAATCTCAATAAAAAGTCATATAGAACTCCGATTTCAGCAAACTTACAATCAAACTGACGGCTCGACCAAAAGAACCCAATGTTACTAAAATTAGTTCAATCTGAGTCAAAAAATCAAATCAAGTCATTAAATCATTCTTGGAAGTTTTCCAAGCATATTTAGAAAATTAAACTAATGTCGAATCTAGCAAGCCTACGATGCCTCGATAAGATGAATCAAACAAACCCAAGATTGCTCGATTCCAACATCGAATGTCCATCAAACGTTGCATGATCGAAGAAAGTCCTCCAGACCGTCCGATCAAAGTGGTTCGTATTCCTACATTATTTGCACCCAGAATATTACAAATAGAGCATCGCACCTTCCATAAGAGGAGGCTGAAGGCTTAAGAGAGAACTTAAAGCTTTGAGAACGAGCTGAAGTCCAACACCACCCATGTCACCGTCGACCGTCGTCAATCACCGTCGATCATCGTCGACCACCACCGATCATCCCTCTTTAACAGCCGTTGACACCCGCCGTCCTCCGTCAACCCCCGCAATTCGGATGTCGTCAATCGACGTTATAACTTAGAGAACTTAGTAACACTTTCCCGTCTGTGGGACAAATGGGTCTTTGTAATCATCAATCTATAGTAGATTTTTACATATAGACCAGGTCATGTGGTTTTTTCCCTTTATGGTTTTCCACGTAAAAGCTTCTGATATCATTACTAGTTGTTTTTTTTTTCTTTAAACCATAATGTGTGTTGAATTCTCGTGCAATGTTAAGATGATAATCCATTACTTTACCGCTGTAAATTTTCTAGCACGCATAAATCCTTAATATTGTTAACAGGGTAAATGCTATATTCGACAGGCATTTGTGTTAGTGCCAATATGTATCTCTTCTAGTTATGTTGAGCAAACCCATATTGTTAATGATGATAAGGATCAATCTTATTTAAGCAAATGGGGGTTAGTGGCAGAGTTGATGACACCATTACTATTGCTAGTGATGGCATGCATTAATGTTGGTGTTATGTCAAGTATTGTTCTTGTCAGTAATACTAGGAGTTAAAATTGTTTGCTAAGGTAGGCATGGCCATCAGTTTTGACATCATGCATTAGTCTTATTAATTATGATAGACATTGACGTTAGTGTTGTTTGTGTGCATTAACTTTATTGACATTAATATGCATTAATGTAGCCTGTAATTTATATGAATGTTATTCGTGGTATGCTTTAAATTTGGTGGCATTGGGGTGCAACAATCTTGTTAATAATGAAGGAAAACAAGATTAGCGCTGATAAAATAATTGACCTTAGTATTAATGATATGCATCAATTTTAATGTTGTGGCATTAGTATTTCTAGCATGTATGGACTTTTTGCCAATGCTATGCATTAACACTCATTTCAACAGCTAGTAGCAAACTTGTTTGTAAAAACTTGTCTTTAACTTTGGTTTTCGTTGTTGGGATATGATATATAAATCAAATTGGAGAACGATCGACGAAGCGAAAAATAGAATGAGAAAAATCACACCAGAAAAGAACACACTGTGGAACACGCAGTGTTACGTGGTTCGACAAATTGCCTACGTCCACGGAGTTGCAGAGGATTTTACTACTTGAGGAATTTACAACANGATGTTGTGGCATTAGTATTTCTAGCATGTATGGACTTTTTGCCAATGCTATGCATTAACACTCATTTCAACAGCTAGTAGCAAACTTGTTTGTAAAAACTCGTCTTAACTTTGGTTTTTGTTGTTGGGATATGATATATAAATCAAACTGGAGAAAGATCGACGAAGCGAAAAATAGAATGAGAAAAATCACACCAGAAAAGAACACACCAGTGTTACGTGGTTCGACAAATTGCCTACGTCCACGGAGTTGCAGAGGATTTTAATACTTGAGGAATTTACAACAGTCGGTCACCTCGACTTACAAGAGGAATCTCTCACTTCATTGCTCTCTCTTCTTCTCTCTCCACACCGAAGAAACTCTACATCGAGATACACCGAAGAAGACAAACTTACAAGAGAAATAAAATTAATTTCTCTTCTACCACATGTCATCTTCTGCCACATGCCACCAAGAAGAAGCCAAGGGAGAACCGCAAGGAACTTCTTCTTGCACTTCTCTTCCTTCTATCTTGAGGAGCCCGAAGAAGAAAACCGTGACNCAATTTCTCTTCTACCACATGTCATCTTCTGCCACATGCCACCAAGAAGAAGCCAAGGAAGAACCGCAAGGAACTTCTTCTTGCACTTCTCTTCCTTCTATCTTGAGGAGCCCGAAGAAGAAAACCGTGACTTCTAATCATTTGAAGGAGAGCCGCTCCTTTTTAATGTGAAACCGAGCACGGGAGCAATTGAACGAGATGAAGCGAAGCTTGAATCGCTGGCTCCGATTCACGAAACGTGAGCGAGAGCGAGCGGGAACATGTATCGCGACAGAGGGTGGCGCCGATTCACGAAAACAGGAGCGGGAAGCCGGAGCAGGAGNACTTACTTTAGTAGCTTTTCTATCCTTTGAACTTGTTCCTAAAACTTTCCAACACTAAGCAAGGATACTCAAGAAAACATTAGAGAATATTTTAAAAAAGAAGCTTTAGAGAATATTATTTATAAGAAAAGCGTGGCTAACATAGGCCCCTTCTTATTTCTGAGGGCGGCATTTTCAAAACATCATCTCGTTTAAATAGTGCGTTCAGGTTGAGTTTCATAAAAAAAGGCGTAATTTATTTCTTAATGAACGCGTCTGCAGGTTTGACCCCGTGACCCGTGTTCCTTCACAATTTTTTAGCNACTCGTTTAAATAGTGCGTTCAGGTTGAGTTTCATAAAAAAAACGTAATTTATTTCTTAATGAACGCGTCTGCAGGTTTGACCCCGTGACCCGTGTTCCTTCACAATTTTTTAGCACGCTGTCCTCGATCTCTTCTCTCGTGTCTCTAACCCGAACATGTTCCGGTTTTTCCAGCGGGAGCAGGAACGTCGATGNCAATGAAGGAAAACAAGATTAGGGCTGATAAAATAAATTGACCTTAGTATTAATGATATGCATCAATTTTAATGTTGTGCCATTAGTATTTCTAGCATGTATGGACTTTTTGCCAATGTTATGCATTAACACTCATTTCAACAGCTAGTAGCAAACTTGTTTGTAAGAACTCGTCTTAACTTTGGTTTTTGTCGTTGGGATATGATATATAAATAGCAGGAGAACGATCGACGAAGCGAAAAATAGAACGAGAAAAATCACATCAGAAAAGAATACACAGCGGAACACACAGAGTTACGTGGTTTGACAAATTGCCTACGTCCACGAAGTTACAGAGGATTTTACTACTTGAGGAATTTACACCAGTCGGTCACCTCGACTTACAAGAGGAATCTCTCACTTCATTGCTCTCTTCTTCTTCTCTCTCTATTCTTCTCTCTCTACACCGAGATACACCGAGATACACCGAAGAAGACAAACTTACAAGAGAAATAAAACTAATTTCTCTTCTGTCACAAGCCACCAAGAAAAAGCCAAGAGAGAACAATCTTCTTCTTCTTCTTTCGTCTTCCTTTACCGCAAGAAACTACTTCTTGCACTTCTCTTCCTTCTATCCCGAGGAAGCCCGAGAAGAAAACTGTGACTTCTAATCATCTGAAGGAGAGCCGCTCCTTCTTAACGTGAAACCGAGCGCGGGAGCAGTTGAACGGGCTTCGAGGCAGAGAATCGCTGGCGCCGATTCGCCGAACGTGATGAGCGGGAACATGTATCGCGACAGAGGGTGGCGCCGATTCACGAAAACAGGAGCGGGAAGCCGGAGCAGGAGATTGGGAGGCGGGAGAGGGAGCGGGAAAAGGATCGGACTCCAACGCTAACAGTATTAATATCATCCATTAGGCTTATTATTAGCAATGACATGCATTGACACAGATGTAGATAATGTGTGTTCGTCTTTTTAACAATAACATGTATTGCTATAGGTGTCTATGGGTTGTGTTGATCTTATTAGTTATGGCACGCATTGGCATTGATATTGATGGCATATAAAATCATTATTATTGCTTGCAAATATAAACATGGTGTTAATAGTATGCACCAACTTTTGGAGATAATGGTTAGTATTATTGTTAGTAGCAATAACATACATCCTTTTTTTTAGTGATTGTGAGAATTATTATTGATGTTTGTAATGTGCATCAATTTTTTGGTAATGAAGTTCATTAGTATCAGTGGCATGCAATGTCCAATCGGCGATTATGTGCATTAATGTAGTGTTAAAAATGACAATCAGATGTCTGCGATTAAATGATGACAATCCAATCTTGACAGTTTTTGATTCTGAACATTAGATAAAGCTCGAAGCTTCTTCAAATATGTGAGATTTCTCAAACTCGAGGCCCTCTCTATATATAAAATGATGGCCTATATAAATATATATATATATATATATATATTTATAATAGTATTTTGACTTTTTTAATAAGACATAATTATGTGCAATAATTAAGGTTTGTAATTTTTATAACAAGGCTCTAATCATTCTAACAAGGAGGTTGCATATCCTCATTTGGATGGATTATACTTGTAAATGATAATTTTCATTTAATACTAATGTTTTAGTAATTATGAAGAGCTAATCATCATTGAAATTCAATGTAACTCATCTAAAAGATAGAGATTAACATAACAATGGTGCATTTGATGTTATGGTAACTTAATTTATCTATTTTGGAGCCACATATTTTTATTTCCAAAAAAAAAAAATCATCATAAAATCATTTCATTTTATGTTTGAGAGAATATTTATTTCATAATTCCTAATGTTGAACTTATAGTGTTTATAGTTTCAATGAAATTTTTGTAAAAAAATTTATGAAGTTTTCTTATTTATTTTATTACTTATTTTGAAAATTTTTTAGGACTTACTTATTTATCAACATTAGCTAAAATGTTCTATAGATGCTCCCCTTGCTTTGAAGTTAACTTCACAACAATGGGTGCTCTCCCCTTAATAAGCCACAAATTTTATAAATAAATTTATGATTTGAGAAATTNATTATTTATTTTATTACTTATTTTGAAATTTTTTTTTGGACTTATTTATTTATCAACATTAGATAAAATGTTCTATAGGTGCTCCCCTTGCTTTGAAGTTACTTCACAACAATGGGTGCTCTCCCCTTAATAAGCCACAAATTTTATAAATAAATTTATGATTTGAGAAATTCTATTGCACATGAAATATTTAAATAATAATCTTGTCAACTGATGGAAAAAATATTTCGTTCGGATGGCCAGCCACCGGCAGCCACGTCGCCCGCCGCTGATGTGTATGGCGATGTGGCCGTTGATTGTTGGTCATCCGGACATAATATTTTCTCTGACTGAAAATAGTACAACAAGAAGCTAAGATTTTAGAAGAAGACTGAATTATAACTTAAAAGCGCCCCATGGTGTCAGCTGAAAAGAATAATTAAAAAGATGGTTTGCCAATATCACATCATTGCCTTGATTAGATCAAAATTATATTTCAAATTTTAGGTGCTGAAATTATAGAAATAATAAGATTAGCATGACTGCATTTACTAACTACACCAACGAGTTCGTCAAACAAATATTCAACGCTGATTGCACGACAGGAGGAAGTAAACATTTTAAAATGATTCAACAATGAGGAATTTAAGTGAAAGAAAAAAATTTGACGCATAGCTCAGTTCTTTTTATTGATGTTCTATCTCAATCCAAGCCAATATTTGAATCAATTTTTGAGTGATTAACAATCTTCGAGCTAAATTTGTTAAATTCATACCCCTACCAACACTAGGGCTATTAATGATCCGATTCTAAGCCGAGCTGTGTTAACTCGAAAAAAATTTGTTCCAAAATTTTGACTCATAGCTCGGCTTATTTATTTTGATTCAATCTTGATTCGAGCCATAATCTGAATCTATTTTGAAGCATAGAATCATTCCCACTAAAATTGTTGCAAAGGGATAATGCCGATTTTAACCACCGCAAGTGGCAGAAGAGCGAATGGAAGAAGGACAATTAGTTAGTCTCTTAGTAATTCGANGATCTTGATTCGAGCCATAATCCGAATCTATTTTGAAGCATAGAATCATTCCCACTAAAATTGTTGCAAAGGGATAATGGCGATTTTAACCACCGCAAGTGGCAGAAGAGCGAATGGAAGAAGGACAATTAGTTAGTCTCTTAGTAATTCGATCCAAATAGTTGTCATGCTACAATACTTTTAGCCAACAATGGTAAAGCTTCAAAACTTCACAAACAAACTTTTTCAACCTTGAAAAAATGTTTTAATAAGCAACCTTCAAATCAAATCCTTAACTTAAATCGATCAACTCAAGTAAAACCATATTCAAATTAAATCGTCTCGAATCAAACTTTTCAAATTAATTCCAGTCTTTCAAATAAAAAAAAAAACTAACTGTCTCAACAAACTCACAATTTCAATCCTCAGAATGTCTTCTTCTCAGAGTTTTGCTAATCATTTTCTCGAGTATTTCCACGAAACATCATCATTATACTGTAAGTTCTAACCTTTGAATTCTAAGAGAAAAAAATCTTTTCAGACCCTGAATATGTCTATTTGAATTCCTAAAATATTAATCTTGAAGACACCAAACCTATATCATGCACGATATGATATCATGCACGATATGAGCTAATACTTCAAATACATCAATAAACTTCTCTCTCTTTCCAAGCAATAAATTATAAAGGCTTATTGATGTTTGGGTGAATCTTCACATCAGATGGTCCCGCGGGTCAGCTTAAGCATTTATAAACGGCCAATGGGAGGCTAGCATAGACCCTTAACGATGTGGAAATCTCTCCTAAATGAATCCCCAATAAATGAATTTAACATCCTAACCGAAGCATTTCTCATCATTATTTGATTGGTGGTGGAAGGCTCCAAGATATTCGGTGCATGTGACTTGATACACTTTAAGCTTCTCATTAACAATATTATTCCATTGTTAGTTCACAATTTATTTTTTAAGTTGCTAATAAATTTAATTAAAATAATTTTATATTATCCAATTTAGGGTCCGTTTGGGGTGGCGGTGCGGTACCNAAATATTATTCCATTGTTAGTTCACAATTTATTTTTTAAGTTGTGCTAATAAATTTAATTAAAATAATTTTATATTATCCAATTTAGGGTCCGTTTGGGGTGGCGGTGCGGTACCACACAACAGTTTTGTCTGTTTGGGTAAACTGTGTTTTGTTAGTTTTTTTCAAAAAGTTGCTGTTGAAATCTGTGTTTTCTCACTGGTCCTGATTAAGTGCGGTGATAATTTTCTATCAAGTCAGATTTTTCAAAAAAAAAAAAATGTAACAACCATTGTAGCTTTTTGAACATCAGATTATTTGTCAAAAACTTCATAGCTGATTTTTAATAAGTTGCAGTTGCCATAAGCAGACTCTAATGAATTTAGTTTAGAAAGAAGATCATAAGAGTGGATTTATGCCAAACACGATAAACAAAATTAGTGGACTNTCTTTCTATCAAGTCAGATTTTTCAAAAAAAAAAAAATGTAACAACCATTGCAGCTTTTTGAACATCAGATTATTTGTCAAGAACTTCACAGCTTATTTTTAATAAGTTGCAGTTGCCATAAGCAGACTCCAATGAATTTAGTTTAGAAAGAAGATCATAAGAGTGGATTTATGCCAAACACGATAAACAAAATTAGTGGACTTAATTTTAAATTGAACCTAACACTATTCTGAATTTACAGTATTTTGATTTGGTAACGCAGACTTACTATGTTCATTAAACCCTATTTATTGTAAAATCTTATAGGCAGTGTTCGACAACCACCTTAGATTTAGTTAAGTAGGATTTAACAAATTTGATAAATTTAAATTTAATAAACGTCATGTGCGACGGCGAAGCTCATCAGCGACGACAAAGTAAATNAGTATAACAAGAAGCTAAGATTTTAGAAGATGATTGAATTATAACTCGAAAATTTTGACTCATAGCTCTGCTTATTTATTTTGATTCGATCTTGATTCGAGCCATTATCCGAATCTATTTTGAAGTATAGAATTATTCCCACTAAAATTGTTGCAAAGGGATAATGGCGATTTTAACCACCACAAGTGGCAGAAGAGCGAATGGAAGAAGGACAATTAGTTAGTCTCTTAGTAAATCGATCAAAATAGTTGTCATGCTACAATACTTTTAGCCAAAAATAGTAAAGCTTCAAAACTTCACAAACAAACTTTTTCAACCTCGAAAAAATGTTTTAATAACCAACCTTCAAATCAAATCTTTAACTTAAATCGATCAACTCAAGTAAAACCATATTCAAATTAAATCGTCTCGAATCAAACTTTTCAAATTAATTCCAGTCTTTCAAATAATAATAATAATAATAACTAACTGTCTCAACAAACTCACAATTTCAATCCTCAGAATGTCTTCTTCTCAGAGTTATGCTAATCATTTTCTTGAGTATTTCCATGAAACATCATCACTATATTGTAATTTCTAACCTTTGAATTCTATTAATATATCTGAAGTAGTATTTGAAGTTTGGTTTGAAAGATTTAATTTCATTTGAATATGTCAAATTTGAAGGATTGGTTTGAAGGTTTGAAAGAATCTCTAGATGGAAATTGAGAGCCCAATCATAAGGAAAATCTAGAGTTTATAAATAAGCTAAGTATGTGAGTTAGCTTAAATTTTAGGTACAACACCCCCAGTCAACATGACTTTCCATCATGCCTCTTACAAAAACTCAATCAACAGAGTTGTTGGAAACATAACCCACGCTAAACCCAAGCCATTCCAATGTAAACTTAACACATTATTATCATCCCATTTATTTTCCAATCCATTCATGGAGTTCATGATTAACTCGTCTGACTGGTCACAGTAAACTTATTGATCCAATGACATTTTCATAAAAATCTAAAAAATTCATTCCTTGGGGCTAAAGCCTATTCGCCCAAACCTTGGAACAACTCTCTAGGTCGAAAAATTCATCGAAGAAGATCAATTAATTTTTGTTAAAATGTCGACCGTAAGTTATGTACTTCCATCACTCACGCGGCTTGACATGCATATTTCTTTGTTGGACTCAAACCATCATCTTAAACTCTCAGTGATTTGATCGTGACATGCATGAATACATCGGTTCAAAAAATATCATCTTGACGGTTAATTTGTAAATATCAATATTTCAAGTGATTTCTATATAATTATCCCAACACATCAATAAACTTCTCTCTCTTTCCAAGCAATAAATTATAAAGGCTTATTAACGTTTGGGTGAATCTTCACATCAGATGGTCCCGCGGGTCAGCTTAAGCATTTATAAATGGCCAATGGGTGGCTAGCATAGACCCATAACGATGTGGAAATCTCTCCTAAATGAATCCCCAATAGATGAATTTAAGATCCTAACCGAAGCATTTCTCATCATTATTTGATTGGTGGTTGAAGCCTCAAAGATATTCGGTGCATGTGACTTGATACACTTTAAGCTTCTCATTAAAAATATTTTCCCATTGTTAGTGCACAATTTATTTTTAAAGTTGCTGATAAATTTAATTAAAATAATTTTATATTATCCAATTTAGGATCCGTTTGGGGTGGCGATGCGGCATCACACAACAGTTTTGTCTGTTTGGGTACACTGTGTTTTGGTAGTTTTTCTCAAAAAGTTATTGTTGAAATATGTGTTTTCTCACTGCAGCTTATTGAATAATGTGCTGATAAGCTGATTAAAAATAATATGTTGATAAGCTAGGTGCGGTGGCTATTACAAATTTTTATTTTTTTAGAAAAGTCAGATTGCTGCCAGAAAGCTACCACCGCACCGCATCTGATAGGTGCAGTGTGAAAACGTTATTTTCAGTGTTTTGAAAATGTATAAGCTGTCAAAATGCAGTTTATCCAAATAGACCAGGTGCGTTTTCAAAACGTCACTGCACCAAATAAGCTGCCCCAAACGGACCCTAAGCGCGGTGATATCTTTCTAGCAAGTCAGGTTTTTCAAAAAAAAAAATGTAATAACCATTGCAGCTTTTTGAACATTAGATTATTTTTCAGAAACTTCACAACTGATTTTTAATAAGTTGTAGCTGTCATAAGCATACTCTAATGAATTTAGTTTAGAAAGAAGGTCATAAGAGTAGATTTATGCCAAACACGATAAACAAAATTTGTGGACTTAATTTTAAATTGAACCTGACACTATTCTGAATTTACAGTATTTTGATTTGGTAACGCAGATTCACCATGTTAATTAAACCCTATTTATTCTAAAATCTTATAGTCAGTGCTTGACAGCTACCTTAGATTTAGTTACGTAGGATTTATCAAATTCGATAAATTTGAATTTAATAAATGGCAAGTGCGACGGCGGAGCTCATCAGTGACGACAAAGTAAATTCGTCTGCAGATCAGATTTAATAAATCCGGATTTACGTCGAAGAAACGACGGAATGCGAGAAATAATGACGAAACACGAGCGAGAAAATTCGATGTAACAGAACATTAGGTTTAGTTAATATCTCTATTAATAATATGCTACCAACCAAAATTATTTATGTTTGTTGAAGCATCAATTCATGCTAGAGCACAAGGCAAAGAAACAATCAATGAAATCATTTTTTCTTATATTCTANGCACTATTCTGAATTTACAGTATTTTGATTTGGTAACGCAGGCTTACTATGTTCATTAAACCCTATTTATTCTAAAATCTTATAGGCAGTGTTCGACAACCACCTTAGATTTAGTTAAGTAGGATTTATCAAATTTGATAAATTTAAATTTAATAAACGTCATGTGCGACGGCGAAGCTCATCAGCGACGACAAAGTAAATTCGTCTGTAAATCGGATTTAATAAATCCGGATTTACGTCGAAGAAACGACGGAATGCGAAAAATAATGACAAAACACGAGCGAGCAAATTCGATGTAACAAAATATTAGGTTTAGTTAATATCTCTATTAATAATATGCTACCAACCAAAATTATTTATGTTCGTTGAAGCATCAATTCATGCTAGAGCACAAGGCAAAGAAACAATCAATGAAATCATTTTTTCTTACATTCTAGTACAATATAAATCCTTTTTTTACAGATCTCATCTGGGTTATTGATGAGTTGTAATTTCTAACTGCTTTTTTATCATAAATTTATATATTATTATTTATGAAAAATTAAATTTTTAAAATTGAAATACACATTTGCATGCATAGTAGATTTGTAACGTCAAATTATTATAAATGTAAATATCAAACTTTTGGAGCTAGATATGCAAATACATAAGAATCATGGGATGTTTATGTAAATTCTCCCATTCTTTATTATGTTGGTTGGCAATGGTGAGACATTGGCATGCTTGGGATTGTGTCAGTAAGTATCAAATAGTGTTAAGCCTGTTACTTTCTTTTTAACTTTATGTATGGCCAAAAGTTCATGGATAGAATNATATGTTGGTTGGCAATGGTGAGACATTGGCATGCTTGGGATTGTGTCAGCAAGTATCAAATAGTGTTAAGCCTGTTACTTTCTTTTTAACTTTATGTATGGCCAAAAGTTCATGGATAGAATTCAAAATGGTTCAATGCATTAAGGAAGATAACTCCTCGAGCTAGCAAAGAAACAAAAGAGATAGATCCAAAAGCCAACTGACAAGCTTGGTAGGAATGTTTTAATTGAAGATCAATCCAGTTGAGGAGTTATAACCAACAACTCACATGTACTAATTTGCATATAGGTGTCGGTCAGACTTTAGCAGTCCGACAACTTGTCAAGAAAGCCTAACTAATCTCATGCTTGTGCTGGTAGGACTTTCCATGAGGTCTATTTGCCTAAGAAGATCAACTAGCCTAAATGTTAAGTTGACTAATGGAAGCATCACCAACAAGCTTCACTAAAGGAAAGCTATTTTCTAAGGAAAAATTATCCATCAAAGTGATAAAAATAATATAAAATATAACCCCTTGCAAAAAAAAAAAAGAAGAAGATAATGGATAGATTGAGAATCTCTCAAGACCCAAGTGTAATGAGTACTTGATTTGTAGTACATAAGCAAATTCTTTTGTAAATATGGTGGACCATTGTAANATTGAGGAGTTATAACCAACAACAACTCACATGTACTAATTTGCATATAGGTGTCGGTCAGACTTTAGCAGTCCGACAACTTGTCAAGAAAGCCTAACTAATCTCATGCTTGTGCTGGTAGGACTTTCCATGAGGTCTATTTGCCTAAGAAGATCAACTAGCCTAAATGTTAAGTTGACTAATGGAAGCATCACTAACAAGCTTCACTAAAGGAAAGCTATTTTCTAAGGAAAAATTATCCATCAAAGGGATAAAAATAATATAAAATATAACCCCTTGCAAAAAAAAAAAGAAGAAGATAATGGATAGATTAAGAATCTCTCAAAACCCAAGTGTAATGAGTACTTGATTTGTAGTACATAAGCAAATTCTTTTGTAAATATGGTGGACCATTGTAAGGAAAGAGGATACTCCTTAGATAAAATGAAAAAAAAGGTAATCTTTCTCAATTATCTCTTTGTCTTCCTTAGCTGAAATTCTTCCTTAATTGAACTCTTTCCATTGTGTTTTCAATTCATAGATAAGTAAATATACAATTTCTTCAAAGGTATAGTGAATTTGGATCATAACATAGATAAGAAAAGGAGCCACACAATGAGTAGAGCTAAGTAATAAAGTAATCACTATCAACATGTATTGCACCAAAAAAACTATGACATACTGNTATCATAAATTTATATATTATTATGTATGAAAAATTAAAATTTTAAAATTGAAATACACATTTGCATGTATAGTAGATTTGTAACGTCAAATTATTATAAATGTAAATATCAAAGTTTTGGAGCTAGATATGCAAATACATAAGAATCATGGGATGTTTATGTAAATTACCCAATTCTTTAATATGTTGGTTGGCAATGGTGAGACATTGGCATGCTTAGGATTGTGTCAATAGGTATCAATTAGTGTTAAGCGTGTTACTTTCTTTTAACTTTTATGTATAGCCAAAAGTTCATGGATAGAGTTCAAAAAGGGTCAATGCATTAAGGAAGATAACTCCTCGAGCCAGCAAAGAAACGAAAGAGATAGATCCAAAAGCCGACTGGCAAGCTTGGTAGGAATGTTTTAATTGAAGATCAATCCAATTGAGGAGTTATAACCAACAACTCACAACATAACCTAATTTGCACATAGGTGTCGCTCAGACTTGAGCAGTCCGACAACTTGTCAAGGAAGCCTAACTAATCTCATGCTTGTGCTTGTAGGACTTTCCATGAGATCTATTTGCCTAAGGAGATCAACTAGCCCAATAGTTAAGTTGACTAATGGAAGCATCACCAACAAGCTTCACTAAAGGAAAGCCATTTTCGAAGGAAAATTTATCCATTAAAGGAATAAAAATAATATAATATATAACCCCTTGCAAAAAAAAAAAAAAAAAAAAAAAAATAATGGATAGATTGAGAATCTCTCAAGACCCAAGTGTAATGAGTACATGATTTCTAGTACATAAGCAAATTCTTTTGTAAATATGGTGAACCATTTTAAGGGAAGAGGATACTCCCTAGATAAAATGAAAAAAGGGTAATCTTTCTTTATTATCTCTTTATCTTCCTTTGTTGAAAATCTTCCTTAATTCAACTCTTTCCATTGTGTTGTGAATTCATAGATAAGTAAATATACAATTTCTTCAAAGGTAAAGTGAATTTGCATCACAGCATAGATAATAAAAGGAGCCACAGAACGAGTATAGCTAAGTAATAAAGTAATCACTATCAACATGTATTGCACCAAAAAAACTATGACATACCAAATCAAACAAGTAAAGGAGCAAATGAAAATTTTAATAAGGGAGACATTAGAATAAATGCTAAGGGATAGTCCCAAACAAGTGAACATTATCCCCTTCCTAGAATTAGTGGCACACCAGAGAAGAATGCGTACTTGATGTCAAAGAGAGGAGGATCTCACCCTCCACCATGGCAGACAGAGTTAATATGCACTATCCAACATTGGTATTGCCCCTATAGATTATAAAAGAGAATGAAGGCAACTGAAAACACTAGCCAAAGATTGCCTTGTCTACAGAGAATGGTAAAGGAAAGGTTCTGGTGAGATTTAAAATTCCATCTTGGAGTCTTATAATAGTTGAACTTACCCCTCTAACCACGTTGCCTCATTAGAATTGATGTTTTACCAAGTTAGAAAAAATAATGCTTTGAAATGTCAATAATACTTCATAAATCTAAAAGCACTGACACTCTAATGGTTTAGTAGCTTGTTAGTAGGAAAATACACTTTTTAAATAAACTTTACGAGCATGTTTATTACATAGTTTACCAAGAGATAGAAGCCCTATAATATTTTATAGGCTCTATGACAAATTTGTCAGCAATCACGTGAATCCCCTTAAGTCTTTATCACTCATTTTTAGTGGGAGATGTTGGAGGTTAGACATCGTAAACCAATAATAGCCCTCAGAATGCTTTCATTAGGGCTAATTGAAGACAACAAACATGAAACTAGCAAACAATCATATTTTTGTTGAGAAGTACAACTCTCCCTTAAAACCTATGGTGTGAGGTGCCATAAGTTATGTCTCTGAAAAAAGATCTATGTTCAAGCTAACAGAAAAGAAAGAAGTCATTCGACTAGCCCTATGAAGAGATGAGACTTTGAGAAGCGTCAACCCCATCTTTTCAATCAAAGAACAGTTTTCCAAGGGAATAAATGATATCTAGTTGAAGGATGAATTCAAAATGAGAGATAAGAGTTGAACATTAAGTTGAGAAAAGATCACCGATGACCATTCACCAACTACGTGAATATACTCCTTTGCAATTTTTAATGGACAAGACAATTGTGGCTATCTAGAATAAAGAATTTTTCTTGAAAATAATGTCAATGAAGGCTAGAGAGTTCACCTACATAACTGAAGAGGATATAGAGTGTATCATCATGACCACAATCGTGATATCAAGGAGTGTAGACACCTATGTAACTTGATCTAAGGGCTAATTAAAGTTGGGAAACCCAAGGTTTTTTTGCATTATGGATGATCACCTAGAGATAAGGCATTCACTAAGGAAACCTATAATGAATTGATTCATGCCCAAAAAACAGCATAAATTACATGGTTTTATTAACTATTTGTGGGGATGAACTAGAAGCCTCTCTCCAATCAAGCCTCAGAAATTTTACTCAAGAGAGTTTTGCTTAAAAAACTCATCTCAATTCTAGTTATCTATTTAACCACGCATTGCCTTCACTGATAAGTACCTACTTACCAGATATAATCCATATAATGTTGCGATAATGGTTAACATAATTATTATAAATGATCAAATAGTTAGAATTATCAAAGACATAAGGATATCTATAAGTGTCTATGATAAAATGAATTTTTTATCTTTACATCTGGTCTTAACTTTTATACCTTTATTTGGTTTCATAGGAGAGAGAAAAGAAGCTTTTATAGTCATAGTAGTACCAAGCACTTGGGGAGAAAAATACAAGCATTTCACACGAATAAATGACTTTATCATAGTTCACTCTTTAAAGATTTATAACAAATTGTTCTATATCCTCTTCCTCAAAACTTTCATATTCATTATCTTGATGTATCACATTATCGTTAAGTTTGTAGGTGATGAAGAGGTCATGTGGTGAAACTTAGAAAAATATCACACTTGTTTACTGTCAGTGTTGGGTAGCATGCAAGATGAGATATTACAACTATACATGAGATAGAAAGTCATTAAAAAAATAAGGCATAGAATAAGTCATAGTTGTCAAGGGAGTGTCAAGTAAAATGTTTCAATTGATTTTGATATCTATTGCCACAGAATCAAGATTAATATAAGAGCCCAAGATGTGAAATAGAAGATAATACTTGTTGCTATCAATCTAGCAGACTTTTAACAGGAAGAATAATTTTTTTTTTAATGCGGGATATATTACAGAGATCTAGTATATGTATTAGATAATGAACATTATAATAGTACCAAATTTTAATAGCAAATGACATATGCATATATTTCATGAACGTGAACACAATTTTCTCTAAAGATAGCTATCCATTATCATGATGTGATATGTTAATCAACTCTATAATCAACTATTTTATAATGAGTTTTTTAAACTCTTTATTTGATTATCATTTGATCAAATTGCACTCAACTGTCTATGTTCGTCACAAAAAAATGACTTTTATTATTATAATGTAATATCCTTTATGATGAAGAATGCTATTACCACTTAACAATGAATGATGGATTTAATTTTAATCAAATAAATAGAAAGAAATATTAAATTAAATGGAAATAATGTGTTTGTTAAAAGTTATTCGCTGGTATAGTATATTAAGGGGAACAAATAGATTTTTGAAACCTTAAGAAAATTTAAAATGAAATAGAATCTACTTAAGTGCACATTCAGAGTTAAATCCGAAAAACTTCTAGGCTAGCAACTCCCTTGAGAGGGCATTAAATTGAGCATGGAAAAATTACAAAGGTTAATCGGTCAAATTATAGGCTTAAGTAATTTCTTTTTCGAATCTGAATGCAAAACCTCAATTTTCTTTAAAGTTTTGAAGAGTATAAAATGCTTCATCTGAATAGAGTTTAAATATGACTTAACTCACATAAAAGGCTTCTTATCATTTCCAAAACTTATATGGAGTCTGAGATCAGGAAAGAACTTATTATTATATCTCGGAGTCATCTTAGAAGCAATCAATTAAGTATGTGAACATGAGGAGACTAGAAAGAGATTCATATATTGTTATATTAACAAGATCCTAAATGAACCAAACTAGAGTACTTAATTATGTATAACTAGCTATTGATTTGATTATTTTTTCACATAAAATCCGCTCATANTAGGAGACTAGAAAGAGATTCATATATTGTTATATTAACAAGATCCTAAATGAGCCAAACTAGAGTACTTAATTATGTATAACTAGCTATTGATTTGATTATTTTTTCACATAAAATCCGCTCATAGTTTCAAGCACACACCATATAATTCATGGAAAAACTTTCCTTTATAGTCAATACTCACAAAACCTGAACATTCAGGTTAGTTGTTTAATTAGGTCATCAAGCTAATCAAACTCGGTATCTTTTATACATCATGATAAAAAATCAAAGCATGATGTTTAGAAGATTTCTTAGCTAATTTATTTTAAATCATTAATAAACAAACCACGTCTATATATGAAGAAATGTNAGTATCTTTTATACATCATGATAAAAAATCAAAGCATGAGGTTTAGAAGATTTCTTAGCTAATTTATTTTAAATCATTAATAAACAAACCACGTCTATATATGAAGAAATGTTATGAATGTTTTATGAGGATGGAGCATCAAATGTTTTAGGAGCTAGCCTTGGTGTACTACTCAAACATCTAATTATTTTTTTCACTCTATGACTTTATACATATTGAATTCAAGATAATTAATGATCATGAGAAGTATGAAACTCTAATCATTGGATTTAGGTTCACCCAAGCAACATCTATGAAGCACATTTTAGTCTGCTTTAACTCTTAGCTACTAGTTAACTAATAAATGTGCAATGTGAAGCTAGAGAGAAAATGATGGTGAAGCACCTCCTCAAGGTTAAGGAGAAAATAAAAAAGGATAATTTTTTTCTTAAATAAACACATCCCATGAAATGACAACCAGTATGCTTATCTATTACTTAAGTGAAGTAATCTAAACGAGATACTTAGAATATAAAAGTTAGCTCATTTGATGATCAAATTGCCCAAAGTGATAGAAGTATTCAAAGAATAATTAAGATGGTGAATCCTTATATCATGTTATCAAGGTGGGAGTCATACTTACTTAATTTAATGATCCCAAAATATTTAAAATCAAATATGTCCAGTATATACTTCATGATGGAGAATCGCTCTAAAGATCTATAACCTCCTTATACATGTGATCTAGGAAGGAAGGAGGTCATGGAAATCCTAAAAAGGTCCATTCAAATAAATCCAAAATTCACTCATGATTTATAACTTAAGCTAATTATATTCTAGGATAAGGATTTTTCTAGCCAACACTATGGAAGACTTAAGAAGATTTCTGTAAGAGAAGCAAAAAATGTTAGAAATTTGCTCTTATGCATTTATTGCCCTCTCACAAACTCTAGTCAAGCATGAGTGCCAAATAAATAATTGACAAAAAGGATTATACAACCTTAATTCATTTCCTTTTGCCCAAGGCTAGTCATTATAGTGGAAATTGATTATATTTTTTTAAAATGGCCGAAAACAATTTACTTAGAAATAATTATGACCAACATCATGCAAAATTTTATTTGGACTAATTTCAAGTCCTCGTATAGTTTACCTTTTTGACATGGCGTGCAAAGCTCAATAGAAAATTTTCAACATGGAATAGTAAACTAACACAAAAACCAAACCTTGGATGNGTTTTACTCAAGAGAGTTTTGCTTAAAAAACTCATCTCAATTCTAGTTATCTATTTAACCACCCATTTCCTTCACTGATAAGTACCTACTTACCAGATATAATCCATATAATGTTGCGATAATGGTTAACATAATTATTATAAATGATCAAATAGTTAGAATTATCAAAGACATAAGGATATCTATAAGTGTCTATGATAAAATGAATTTTTTATCTTTACATCTGGTCTTAACTTTTATACCTTTATTTGGTTTCATAGGAGAGAGAAAAGAAGCATTTATAGTCATAGTAGTACCAAGCACTTGGGGAGAAAAATACAAGCATTTCACACTAATGAATGACTTTATCATAGTTCACTCTTTAAAGATTTATAACAAATTGTTCTATCTCCTCCTCCTCAAAACTTTCATATTCATTATCTTGATGTATCACATTATGGTTAAGTTTGTAGGTGATGAAGAGGTCATGTGGTGAAACTTAGAAAAATATCACACTTGTTTACTGTCAGTGTTGGGTAGCATGCAAGATGAGATATTACAACTATACATGAGATAGAAAGTCATTAAAAAAATAAGGCATAGAATAAGTCATAGTTGTCAAGGGAGAGTCAAGTAAAATGTTTCAATTGATTTTGATATCTATTGCCACATAATCAAGATTAATATAAGAGCCCAAGATGTGAAATAAAAGATAATACTTGTTGCTATCAATCTAGCAGACTTTTAATAGGAAGAATAATTTTTTTTTTAATGCGGGATATATTACAGAGATCTAGTATATGTATTAGATAATGAACATTATAATAGTACCAAATTTTAATAGCAAATGACATATGCATATATTTCATGAACGTGAACACAATTTTCTCTAAAGATAGCTATCCATTATCATGATGTGATATGTTAATCAACTCTATAATCAACTATTTTATAATGAGTTTTTTAAACTCTTTATTTGATTATCATTTGATCAAATTGCACTCAACTGTCTATGTTCGTCACAAAAAAATGACTTTTATTATTATAATGTAATATCCTTTATGATGAAGAATGCTATTACCACTTAACAATGAATGATGGATTTAATTTTAATCAAATAAATAGAAAGAAATATTAAATTAAATGGAAATAATGTGTTTGTTAAAAGT
>JXCR01146177.1:91533-139902 GCA_002079205.1 Phalaenopsis hybrid cultivar
AAAAAAAAAAATACAAGTGCATGTTCTTATTTTAGCCCAAAATATGTTCCTCCTCCACAAAATAAATAACCTCTAAAAATAAAATTTTCTATCATTATTTATCTATTCTTGAAATTTAATGAAAGCGACAAAAATAAAAATTCATTGAATTCACTTTAATTTTATTATTACAAAATGTATTTAAAATTACATAAATATGTGACAGATTAATAAAATTAAATCATTGATATTGCATTTTATTACTTAAATTGAAATTCATATTCTATTTTATTTAAAGTATTGTAATAATAACAAGCATTCTACAAGCAAATTTAAATTAAAATTCTTTTTTTCCATTCTTGAGAATTTATGTAAAAGTGTTCTTTTTTTGCTACGGACTTGCATTCTATGGTTCGTTATTTTAAAAAATATAAAAATGGATATTTTTTATTGCTGGTATTATCCTGTTAGCGCTGGAGTCCTATCCTTTTCCCGCTCC
This sequence comes from Phalaenopsis hybrid cultivar, assembly GCA_002079205.1. Lineage (NCBI taxonomy): Eukaryota > Viridiplantae > Streptophyta > Magnoliopsida > Asparagales > Orchidaceae > Phalaenopsis > Phalaenopsis hybrid cultivar. The sequence continues at coordinate 92,012 of JXCR01146177.1, forward strand.
CGCCTCCCGATCTCCCGTTATGCCTTCCCGCTTCCCGCTCCGGTTTTCGCGAATCAACGCCACCCACTGTCGAGATACCTGTTCCCGCTGGCTCCTGCTCCTCACATTTCGCGAATCGGCGCCAACGATTCTCTGCCGCCAAGTGATGCTTCATTTCGTCCTGTTCAACCCACTCCCGCTTGCGGTTTCGCAATAAAAACTCTTCGGACGGCTCTCCTTGAAGCTAAAGAAGTCACGGTTGGTGTTCTTCTCTGGGCTTCCTCAGAATAGAAAGAAGGAAAGTGCAGGCAGTAGTTCCTTGCGGTGAAGGAAGAAGAAAGAAGAAGAAGAAGATTGTTCTCCCTTGGCTTCTTCTTGGTGGCTTGTGGCAGAAGAGAAATTGAGTTTATTTCTCTTGTAAGTTTATCTTCTTCGGTGTATCTCGGTGTAGAGTTTCTTCGGTGCATCTTGGCGTAGAGAGAGAAGAACAGAGAGAGAGAAGAGAGAGCAACGGAGTGAGAGATTTCTCTTAAAAGTCGAGGTGATCGATTGGTGTAAATTCCTCAAGTAGTAAAATCTTCTGCAACTTCATGGACGTAGGCAATTTGCTGAACCACATAAATCTGTGTATTCTTTTCTGGTGTGTGTTTTCTCGTTCTATTTCTCGTTTTGTTGATCGTTCTCCTGTTCGATTTATATATATATACCACATCAACTGGTGTATATCTCACAACATATTCGTCTATTTCAAAACTATATAAATTGGGTCATATGTGAGGCCACTTATTTAAAATGTCACCCCAATTAAATTTAAAAATAGAATTTGCTCAATTTTCTATTTTTATTTAGTATTGAACGTGTGAAAATAAATCTCATTATTATTGCATTCAAATTCTTATATAATATTGCCTGCATTATTATGCCAAATATGTTTGGGAAATTTACATATATACCACATATTTCTTACGTTTTACATATCTATCCAAACATTCGATATTTTATTTTTAAAATGTTGATAATTATGATATTTTTGATGTGCGGATAAAAAAATTTGTGTCATGCATACAACAAAATTCATTTATTCAAATAGTGATCTTTTTATTGAGGGTCTATTTAGCTATATGCAGTGTATTAATAAGTTGTTGATAAGCTTATGAAAAATAATCAGCTGTTCAAAAAACTGCGGTGACTATTACAAAATTTTTTCTTTTAGAAAAGTCAGACTGCAGCTAGAAAGCTTTCACCACTTCTAGCTAGAAAAAGTGTGAAAACACCGATTTCAGCAGTTTGAAAACATAACTTTTTTGAAAATGTTGCCAACGTTGTTCACCCAAATGTGTCTGGGTGAGTTTTCAAAACTCGCCGCACCAAATAAGCTGCCCCAAATGGGACTTGATTGCTAGAAATAATGAGAGTTGTATATATCTTCTGAACAATATGAATTTCTAAGTGGATTTATTTATTAAGCATTGNTGCAGTTCAGCCAAACGTGCCTGGGTGAGTTTTCAAAACTCGCAGCACCAAATAAGCTGCCCCAAATGGGACTTGATTGTTAGAAATAATGAGAGTTGTATATATCTTCTGAACAATATGAATTTCTAAGTGGATTTATTTATTAAGCATTGACCAAAATGATAGAACATGTTTTTGAAAATATGAATTTTTGTGGCATATATGCCAAGGGCTTGGACAAGACATGAGAACTCATGAGCAAAAACAAATATGTCATTAGATTTGGCTTGTTTATAACTTGTTTGTTGCATGAACTATATCCCAAGCTGTTAAATTGGACCTACATGAAAATTGACTACCATAAGCTTATCAACATATATTTTACTTAAAAAATCATTCATATCTCTATTAACTAATATTTTAAATGGGTAATTGGACTTAGATTTCTAAACAAATATAATTTAAAGTTGGTCTGCCATTAGCCATTGGATGACAGCCAAATATCAATCATAATTCTTAATGCCCTATGTGAATTTTGAGGCTAATTGTCAAATTGTGACCGACCGATAATGACAATTTGATTGAACTAGAGTCTGCGTAATCGTAGAATGTCATAATCAATGCTTAAGACCAACACGAGAGTCTGGTCTATTGTGAAACACAAAAGCACTTTTCCCGTACAAAATAAAGAGTTCGAAAGTTGGTTTAAGCTCAAATGAATTGACCAGTCCAGCTAATCTATTTTCGTACATGACCACCAACATGGGTATTGGATATTTGTATTATTTATAATAACAAATTATATTGATATCCTTTCACCTATTTGGAGGTAAATAACCATAAAATTTTTTACCTTCTTGTAATGTTATATAATTTTTATAAAATTCCTTCCATTATTTACTAATTATCGACTTCATTAATTTTCAATTTGCCACTATAATGTCTTTTTTGCGCACTCTAAAAAACCCCGGAAAAATGGCCTTCTAATTGTAGTACAAATTGAACTTCATTGGCCCAGGCCCAATATTGGCCCCCAGGCCCAGTATTAGCACTGCTGGGGAGCCATAATTTAAAATACCAGCCCAAAATAATTGTAAGTTAGCAGCACTAAACTTTTCTTGATCTTTATTAAACTACCAAATAATTTTTAATCAATTTTAATAAACAATTATTTTATAATTATTTAATTATATATTTAATTTATTTTCCCAAGCTTAATATCTTAACAACACACTAATAAAATTTATATAATCCTTAACTAATTTATAAAAAATATATAATTCAGATGTTTTTGTCAATTAGAAGTGTTGATTATTGAAGTTCAAATCAACAATTGTAATACTAGTAAAATATTAATGACTACTAAAGATATTAGCAATTTGGTAGCATAAATAGCTCATTTGTTGTTAGGTTATCAACTCATTTAACAATACTTTTAATTAAAAAAGACGACACATGATTAAAAAGCAAAAAACAATAAGATTTTAATTTTTTCATAAGCATTAACAACCCACGTTAATAAATGGTCTGTTTATGGTAGTTTGTGCGTTTCAGGATAAGCTACTTAGTGGAGTTCGACCCGCAGTCCGCGTTTAGTGTAAAAAACTCAAACACGACAGACAGCATTTTCAAAAACACGCAAATCAAACGGTTATGCGATTTTTTTCAAAAACGCCGCCGCACTTATAAGCTACCCCAAACAGCCTCAAAGTCCCTATTTATGGGAATACCTCACAGGAGAAATCAAAATATTCCAAACAAAACATTTAAATATGATAAATAATCACCACCAAATTCATTCCNACACGTTAATAAATGGTCTGTTTATGGTAGCTTGTGAGTTTCAGGATAAGCTACTTAGTGGAGTTCGACCCGCAGCCTGCGTTTAGTGTAAAAAACTCAAACACGACAGACAACATTTTCAAAAACGCGCAAATCAAACGGTTATGCGATTTTTTTCAAAAACGCCGCCGCACTTATAAGCTGCCCCAAACAGTCTCAAAGTCCCTATTTATGGGAATAGCTCACAGGAGAAATCAAAATATTCCAAACAAAACATTTAAATATGATAAATAATCACCACCAAATTCATTCCCACCACAAAACCTATCATCATTTTCATGTCAAATATAAAACCAACAACATAAAGTCATGAATATTATTATTTAGCTGACTTTACGTTAAATTCATAATCAAATCCTCTTCAAATGATGCTGCCAAACACCCCCTAATACATCAACACATTTATTGAAAACTAAAATCAGTGAAACTAAAGCCTTAAGCCACTTAATTTATTTTTAACTAAACCATAAGGTAAAACCAAACCATCATTAAACTCTCCTAAACACAACTCCAACCCCTAAACCTTCATGAAAAAAACAAAAGGCTTGCAACCTCCTTCAAGCCGCCGCCGGAGGTGAAGGTGGGTCGGCGAAAGCACCGCAAATACTCGAGGTGACGTTTGCCAACCCAGGTCCTAACACCGGCACGGTGAATATAAATGGAAGACAACTCTCTTCAATGTGCACAACAGCCTTGCAACAATCCTGGCTAAGATTTATGTGCAAATTGAGGAAAGAAGGAATCAGCTTCACCACACATTGTTCGACCTCCGTCGCGGCTTTCCAGCACTTCAAGATGTCAGGGATGAGATCGAACGATGAGGCCGTCGGCATCGTCGTGCCGACGAAGACGAGAAGGAGGATGAAATAAGACATTGTTGCTGATTTGGCAGCCATTGATGTGTTGCTGTGAGGTTTCTAGCTGTATGTTTGTGTTTTGATGTTGGCGAGATGAGATGTGAATGGAGATTTATATAATGTGGAGTTAATTGATGTTGGGGGGTTTTAAAACGGTTGTTTTGAAGAGTTTTAATTGTGTTGGGGGGTTTTGTATGGTTACGGCTTCGTTGTAGTAATTGGTTTGATAACTTAAGAGCGTTAAATCATAAAAGCTTTTGGATTGATTTGGAGTTATTTATAAATTAGGAGTTTTGAGTTTGTGTGTAGAGGAAGAGCAGTAAATGTTGAGATCCTTACAATTGGTTTGTTGAACATGTGGTCGTGACAGGAAGTAGTGTGTTAACATGCGAAAACTTTCGTGGAATCAGCTCGAGCGGCTCCCAAGCTCGAGCATGATTAATTTTATCAGAGCTTGAGTTCGAGTTCGAGCTTAGTTTACTCCAAAGCGGCTTGTTTATTATGAAAAAGAGAAGATAGTATTAGTTTAAGGTAGTGTTATAACAATATGACGAATAGAACTTGCAATTATGAGAGAAATAATGTGAAATCACATATGATAAAATACAAAATATTAGCTTTTAAATATTTTAAATAATTAAAAAATAAAGCTTTCAAAATTCATATATTTTGAGTATATTTTTTATTAATATTTTTTTAGAACGATCTGTCCACGGGTCAACGAGTTGAATCGAGGCTAGCTTGAGTTTGACTTGTTAGCTCATCGAGCTCAGTTCACGAGCCACTTATCGAGCCGAGCTCACGAGTCGGCTTGACTCATTGACACCTCTCTCTTGATATATCAATCGTCGAACACAACTCTATATTTTTTAATGAGTCAAACACGAGCCGCCCGCTTAGGCTCGACTCAGCCCCTATTTTGGACTGAGAGTTCAGACTCCGGACTTATAAATTAAGATAGAATATTTATGCTATACCCCCACATCATTTTTAAGCATATCCCACTCATTGGTGCAATGTATATCCAAATTGGGCCGGATTGAAAACTCAAGTCAATGCATCATGACAAGCGGTGGTTCGAACTTCCAAGCTCTCTCCTTGCGAAAGTCCCGCGAGCAGCACAACTGCATTTATCCATCCACATCCTTACCCCGCTCAGTGGGAACAAATCACCGCTCCTTCCCCACTGGTCAACTCCGCCCCGCATCCTTATCTTCCTTCTTCGATCTCATCGAAAAGACGGAATTTTGCTTCCTCCAGGCATTCCATTATATGCCTTCCTTGATCTCATCGAAAAAGACGAATTTTTGCTTCCTCGAGTCATTCCATTATCTGCCTACTTTGATCTCGTCGAAAAGACGGATTTTTGCTTCCTTGAGGCATTCCATCGAACGGACAGCGGGCAACGAAGAAGTAAACGATGACGTCGTCAGCTTCCTCGCAGGATTTCTTCATCGGAGCGATTGATCAAGGGACGACGAGCAGTCGATTTATCATCTACGATAGAGACGCAAAAGCCATCGCTTCGCATCAAGTGGAGTTCACCCAGTATTACCCTGATATCGGGTAATGTTCTTCGCTTGATTTTAGTATATTTTTTATATTGTCGTGCCGCCTCTTTTTAACTGTTGTGGGGACTGATTAGATGGCTGGAACATGATCCGAAGGAGATATTGGAGAGTGTGAGGATTTGTACTGCGAAGGCTCTGGACAAGGCTACCGCCGACGGATACAATGTTGATGGTGGACTCAAGGCTATTGGTATATCGAACCAGAGGGAGACTGCTGTTATCTGGAGCAAGTCTACTGGAATGCCTTTGTACAATGCGATCGTTTGGATGGACGTCCGCACTTCCCCTATCTGCAGGTTTTCTTCTCTTTTTGGCTGTTTATGATTTTCTGGACTGATTAATGGGTACTTGATAGTAGATGAGTTAGGTGACCTGAAGCTGTTCGGTTTGCTGATTACAATGTTGTGGTATTGCATCTGTAGTCAGTTTCATCTGCTAGCATCTTTGGATATAAGATGAGCACTACATGATACTAAATCAAACAAGTTCTTAATCTCTTTTGATAGAAGTTCATGTTGTTCCTGTGTTTGCTTTGTTCACGTTTAAAAAAAAACTTAACTTGAACAAAGGTGAGTGAGCTCTGAAAGTTTCTTCTTTTGTACATGCTTTTGAGAAAAAAATTAGCTAAAATGCCATTCCTGTCTTAATTTTTTTTCAAACACAATGAAAAGTGACATCTAGAGGCTCAATTTTGCGAAAAAGATGAAACCCTTGCCTTGAATTCTCCAGGAATTTAGAGAACCGTCTGGCGGGTGGAAAAAAAAGTTTCTTTTCTACATGCTTTTGAGAGAAAATTAGCTATAGTGCCATTCCTGTCTTAATTTTTTTTAAAAACAATGAAAGTGACACCTAGAGGCTCAATTTTGAGAAAAAAAATGAAATCTTTGCTTTGAATTCTCCAGGAATTTAGAGAACCGTTTGGCGGGTGGGAAAAAAGTTTCCTCTTTCCTACATGCTTTTGAGAGAAAATTAGCTAAAATGCCATTCTTGTCTTAATTTTTTTTTTAAAGTGGCATCTAGAGGCTCAATGTTTTGCGAAAAAAATGAAACCTTTGCCTTGAATTCTCCAGGAATTGAGAGAACCGTCTGGCGGGTGGAAAAAAAGTTTCTTCTTTTCTACATGCTTTTGAGAGAAAATTAGCTAAAATGCCATTCCTATCTTAATGTTTTTCAAACACAATGAAAAGTGGCATCTAGAGGCTCAATGTTTTGCGAAAAAAATGAAACCTTTGCCTTGAATTCTCCAGGAATTTAGAGAACCGTCTGGCGGGTGGAAAAACCCATTTTGTGGAGACCTGCGGCTTACAAATCAGCACCTACTTCAGTGCTACCAAGATACTATGGTTGATAGAAAATGTGTATGGTGTCAGAGAAGCTATTGAAAGTGGGGATGCTTTGTTTGGTACTATTGACTCTTGGCTGATCTGGAATCTCACCGGTGGTTGTGGTAGTTATGATCGTGAGGAGAATTTTGTGCAAGGAGTACATGTCACTGATTGCTCAAATGCATCTAGAACCATGCTTATGAATCTTAAAACCCTTGATTGGGATAGACCCTCCTTAGATGAATTGGGGATCTCCATTGACATTCTTCCAAAAATTGTTAGTAATTCAGAAATCCTTGGAGTAATTTCCAATGGATGGCCTCTCTCCGGAGTCCCCATTACCGGATGCCTTGGTGATCAGCATGCAGCGATGTTGGGCCATCGCTGCAAGAAGGGACAGATTAAGAGTACCTATGGAACTGGGGCCTTTATTCTCCTCAACACTGGTGAGGAAATTGTTCAATCAAACCATGGACTACTCACCACAATAGCCTACAAGCTTGGACCAAATGCACCAACTAATTATGCGTTGGAAGGTTCTATTGCCATTGCTGGTGCTGTAGTTCAGTGGCTTAGAGATTCACTTGGCATCATCCGGAGTGCTGATGAGATTGAAGAGTTGGCTGCGAGTGTGGAAAATACTGGAGGGCTTTACTTTGTTCCGGCATTTAGTGGACTGTTTGCACCTTGGTGGAGGGATGATGCAAGAGGTGTGTGCATTGGAATTACAAGGTCTACAAATAAGGGACACATTGCCCGGGCTACATTGGAGGGTATTTGCTTTCAGGTGAAGGATGTGATTGATGCAATGCACAGGGATACTGGCAAGCATAGTGATGAGGAAGTTGAGGAAGATTGCATACTTCGTGTTGATGGTGGCGCGACAGTGAATAATCTTCTGATGCAGATTCAGGTATGTTTGCATTCTCCCTTTTTATTTCTTTAGTTTTGTTTACTTTTATGTCCTTGCTGCCATATGGATGCATTTTGCTGGTTCTGTTGGGCACGTTCGACTTCTTTGATATTATATGTTTTCTTTCGTTCTTTGATATTATATAATTTTATGTCTTGCTATTGCATAATTTCATGGTGAGAATAAGTTCTTCATAACCAATATACTAAACCGTGATGGTTGCGAGAAATCAGCTTTCTAATTTTTTGTGAAGGGAAAGTTCTGTGATATCAACAGTAGCCTTTAAAAACTTTACTTTTATCACAGAAGTTTTTCAGTTTTACAGACAACTGTTTTATTCTAAACGAATCCCGGTTATGTGCAAATCATTTCCATGTTGAAATGGCTAATTGATCAATTTACTACTAAGTTAATTGTTTATTGATTTATTGTCCATTTTTTCATTTATGTGTTGCTTCAACAGAACTCACAAGTAAGGTTATGTTGGTTTGGTGGTAGTTGGGAAAGCTAATTGAGACTTAGAGAAAAAAGTTCAAAAGCTGTTGTGGCTGAAGCTTTATTATGATATTGTTTGCATAGCTTGTCGTATACATGTTGCTTGAAATTTCGAATAATTTATTATATGTTTTGTTTACCTGCTGATTGTGATGCTTTGATATAAATGACTAAAATTTCCACACTTCAAAATTTCATAAGCATACAACAACAACAACAAAGCCTTAATCCCACTACGTGGGGTCGGCTACATAAATCATTTTTCTCCATTGCGTCCTATTTAGTGTCATACTTTCATTTAGTTCTAATAAATTAAGACCATTTTTTTATACAATAAGCCCGAGTTTTCCTAGGTCTATCTCTGCCTTTCTTAACATAAGTCGAATCTAAAACATCTACTCTTCTAATCAGATCATCAGATGGTCGACGCCTAGTGTGACCAAACTATCTAAGATGACTTTCTCTAATTTTATCCTTCACCGGAGCTACACCAACTCTATCACGGATATATTCATTTCGCATTTTGTCTCTAAGTTTAAAGCCACTCATATCAAAATTTCATAAGCATAAAATAATTAAATCACTCAAAGTGAATGTGCATCAACAAACATTCCTACCAAAAAAATTAACAACACAAATTACGACTCGATTTGAAGCTGGAGCATGGTTATATGTGTCTGGTCTCAAATACTTATCTATATACCAGCTTAAACTGTATAACCTGGAACTTCCCAACCTTGAAGATGCCAAAAACTTCAAACAACCTATAATTGAACTCTGTCAAGCAATCTAAGAGATAACTCTAACTCAGCCCTCCATGCTTAGTTATTGAACATGTTCATATGATTCATGAAGTTACCCATCCATCAAGGCTATTTATGATTATGATATGATTTGTATCAAAATAAATGCAGGCTGATCTCTTGGGGCGTCCGGTTGTGAGGCCTCTAGATCCAGAGATAAGTGCCCTTGGTGCAGCATATGCAGCTGGCTTAGCCGTTGGAGTTTGGACTGAAGAGCAAATCTTCTCAGGCAGAAATGGTGAGGAAATTATCAATTTCTTGCCCAAATTAGACGAAGAGCAACGCGAGAAGAAGTTGGAAGCTTGGCATGAGGCTGTCCAAAAAACTTTTAATCTGGCTCATCTTAACTTTTAACACTGCTAAATCCCTCTGTCTCTTTGTATGTGTTCTAAAATAAATAAGAACTCTGTTGCATCATAGAGAGATTAACATAATTGTTTTTCTTGTGTTGGTATATATATGAAAATGTGATATTTGTTTGGTCTTCACTGATCTTTAGCTGGATTCTGTTCACCTTCAATTACTGTGATAATTGCATTATAGGGTGAGCTTTATTTTTTATGAGTATGAATCATGTATGACCTTCTAAGTTGTTTGTTTGCATCACCAACATGTTACATTGATGCAACTATTTTCTTATTTATGAAAACCAAATCTATAACCATTTGAATTTTATTTCCAATGAAGTTAAACTTAAAATTGTACCCATTGGTCAACTTAAATGATCACCCATTGGTCAACTAATATTTCAAAAGTTATCTTATAATTTTCAAAAATATATTTCAATTTTTAGAATTATTTATTTCAATAAATATAAAATTACAAAGAAAATTTATTTAAGTAACTAAAATATCTTTTCTACTCATGAGAAATTCACAGAGTTCACATGGCCAAGAAGTTCAATCAGATATGATTTCATTTTATTTTGATTTTTTTTATTTTGAATTTTATGAATTATCGTTGCTTTAATGGTTTAGAAATTATTTAAAATTTATTTGATGTTAATATATTCTCATTTTATTTCATTAACTATTCCTAGTTTCCTGAATCCAACACATTTTATTTTATATTTTGATCATTTTCTTTAATTTCCTATGATTTTTTAAAGTTCTTTATTATTTTATATTTTCTTTAATTTCATATGACTCTTGTAAACATCAATGCTCTTCATTATTGTCAAGATTAACGCTCAACTTCTTATGGGCGTGCCTTCCAGGAGTATGATTAGAAACTTTGTGCGTCACTTGCTCTTAAAGAGTCTTTTGAGTGATGATTATATCCATTATTAGTTTCCATGGAGCATATCTCTTAGGGTGCGCCTTTTCGGAGTATTATAAAATGTAATAATTCATAGCATGCAATAGCATAATAAATAGTCACATGTGTCAACAATGTATATTTGTGAATTTGAGTGTTAATGGCATGCATTAGTTGTACGAATGTGTAGAACTAGCAATGTCTAAGAGGTTAGCTTCTTGGCCTAGTTGTGGATGAACTCCAGATGAGGAGGGGAGGTTGGAGGAGCATTCTCTAATTAGCATCTCTGATTGGTATTTATTTATTGGGTTAAAAAAAAACCTATTTGCACTAAAATTTGTTCTCAATCTTCATGTATAAACTAAAGAATCTCATTTTAAGATTCCTTTATTTTATGCATGGGGCCTTCTAGGGACAGAAAAGAGGCACGTTCACCAATAAGATGATGTATGTCACGAGAACAAAGTAGAGGCTTGGCGTCCTTGAATTTTAGATTATCTCCTATAATGGTGGGCATTGGAATAGGATACTCTATTGTTGGAGCATTACACTTATTTGTCATTTTATTCACACTTCTACAAATGTAAGATTTTTTTTCTCATAGACCGCGTCAAATTGCAGCGTATTAGAAATTTCTCAACATTAGAGAAATCTTATGCCTTAATTTAGTATAATTTTACACCACACACAGATAGAGATATAAGAGAACTACATTTTTTATGAGAAAAAACTTGCAAAAGAAAACCACATGATCTTAAAATTAAATAATTTCAGGCTCATTGGATTTCTCTCGTCGAGACACTCCATTTGACTATAAAAAAGAAAAAGTTTAGAAATTATTTAGCCTTATGATTGATGCACCAAAATATTTGATAACATTATATGTGTTTGGTTGGGACTTAATTAGCCTTAGATATGATTACTTTTAGCGTTATTGGGTCGTATTGTCAAGACAATCAATTTGACTATAAACTTGTTGAAATAAATTCTTGGATGATTTGAATTTGATATGCTTCTTGCTCAAAATGCATGTAGATTCACCCCTATAGATAATTATTTTATGACAAACTAATAATTATATTTTTGATTTAATATTAAATATTTAAATGTTTTATATATATATATATATATATATATATATATATATATATAAAATATCGACTTAGATATGTAAATAAATAGTGAATTGTGTTGCATGCATGTAAATGCCTCAATTTATTGCAAGAGAATAAGCTCTTACTTTTGGGTTATTTATACATGCATACATTAAAAGTTATATGCTTAACAAACCTCTTTTAAGTAAATATCTTACATTTGATAATTTTGTACATTCCAATCAAAGTCATCATAAAAAATATCATATACTAAATCAAAATAAAATTTACAGACTTGCCTCATAATCCTCATGTATTTACATATCAAATATATAATGTTTGATACTTACATTAATAACCCTATGTTGCCATAAACTTATGTATATATTTCATTTTTAAATTTTAATAATAATAACATTTTTTAGGTGATTTAAAATTCGTATTTTATTTACTCAAATATAAAAATTTTTAAAAAATAATCATGAAAAAAGTGAAAAATATATAGATAAATAATTAAGAATTATGTGAAATGTATGTAAGCGCAGCTAAAATAGAACACATATTTACTTATATTCTAACAAGTCACATGCATGCATCACCCAACAGTACTATAAATTCATCAAGATAAACTTGAAAAAAGGGCAAAAACTACCCAAAAAATAAAAAAAAAAAGTCAGATAATGAAAGCATCTCCCAAAATGCCAATCTCTTTTCTTAATCTAAGGAAATACCCAAAAAAAAAAAAAAACAAAAAACAAAAACTTAATTTAAAATCAACCACAATGACACAATCCTTGCACATTGGGAAAACCAATGGCAATGAAAACATTTAACATGAACAACAGATCACTTCCTCCTCTTAGGAGGTGGTTGGTCTTCTTCATCCTCTTCATCCTCGTCCTCGTCTTCCCCATCCTCATCATCATCCTCATCATCATCCTCCTCATCATCATCATCATCGCTTCCACCTCCAGCACCTCCACCATTTGCCTCAAGCTCATCCTCTTCATCATCCTCTTCGTTCCCATCATCCCCCGAGTAATCTTCTTCGCCTTTATCATCATCTTGCTCGCCTCCATCATCCTCCTCATCATCATCCTCCTCATCATCATCCTCATCAGAGCCGCCATCATCCTTGTTCTCGGGCATGGATTCACCTCTGATCATCCTTAGAGATGATAGAAGAAACCTACAAAGCAGAGAAACAGAATAAAAGTATCCGACGAGCATAGGAACGTTGATTTACCTCTCAACAATATAATTTGGCATCGGAAAAGCTTACTGTTTAATTATCTCACAGTTTTCAGTTAAAAAATCTGTTCCACTAGGTGCAGATCCAATCTGCATCAAGAAAAAAACTAAGCTTATTGATAAAGTTTAGAATAATTAACAACATAAATCAATTGAAATACATGCAACATTATGTAATTGAGAGGAAAAAGGTGTTGCTAAACAAAGCTGAACAAAACCAAACCAAACCAAAAAAAAAAGCAAAACTAGACAGACGCAATGGACAATAAAATAGTAGGTTTCAACAATCATGAAAACAATATAAAAAATAAAATATTCACCCATTTACTCATTTAGAGATCAATGACTCCAAGAAATAGTTTCAGTAAATAATTTTCTTGCAGGCTCGCAATCCCTTCTCTCCACTTTATTTCATTAACATTTTACAAATGGATTCCCTGTTCATGTTTATGGTTAAGATGAAAAAGCTATTAAACCTTCATTTTGCTGTGCAAAACAAGTCCTCACTACACCCACAGAGGCCATTGAGCTTCTCCGCAATTAATTAATGTGAAACCATGGTGTAGTTGTTCAAGCAATACACATATCACAATTCATAATAAATCAAAAGTGTGAAATGTAGAATTCTTAGAACCAATAACAAAAGAAATCCCTAGTAAAGATTATAATATCAGTTAGCTCAAATGACAATAACTGCATACGATTAATGTATTTCTTTAAATGTTGCGCTATCTATATTTATAAATAGGGAAAAATAGAGCTTGCATGGCATTACATTACCATCTATTTACTTCACCAATCGAAGTCGGGAAATGAAATACAATGATAACAGTTTATAATTACAAAATGCTGCTCAATTTACAAGAGAGCAAGATCTCAGCGCTTCATTTTATATGAGAACTTTTAATGTTAGGTTTTTTTCAAATTACTTAGGTCTTTTGGAGGCGGCAATGTTTTTTAAGAAAATCAAGGAAAATTGGTTCCTCCATGAAGTTGGTTTGGCTATCTAATCATATATCTATTTTTACTTGTCTAAGGATGCGTTTGGGGCAGGCAATGAGGTGCCTGTTTTATCACACCATGGTTTTTCCTATTTAGCAAAACTACATTTTGCCTGCGTTTTCAAAAAGCTACATTTTGCACCGGATCTGACTACCTCAGCTACATTTTGCCACCGGTGGCTGCTAGAAACCTGTTGTCCGACTTTTTAAAAAAAAAAAATTTGTAATAACCACCATAGGTTTTTGAACCAGCAACTTCTTATGCAGCAACTTCACAACTTCTTCTTCAAACAGTTGCAGATGCCCCAAACATATCCTAAGTTGATGATTTTCTTGCAAGTGGCCTTTTAGTAGTTCTTTCTCCTTCAATAACCATTATTCCTTTTCTTTAAATCTACCTCCAATATTGTTTATCTTTTAAAAGCATGAAAAATGTTTTTTGGTTCAATTCTTTATGATTTCTATCATGTGCTCGCAAAAGTAATTGAAATCATTAAAAAAGAGGTTTCACATAAGTTTAGAAAGCTCAGCTTGCATTCATTTTATTTTTTTAACTAGTTATGTAGTTTATCAATTTCATTAATCTGGATTTTATATGCCTTATAACGCTTAAAGTTCCATGCAAGTTGAACACCCTTATGTTCTCTGTTGTTATGTCAATTTGGTTTTCAAAACATGTTTTCTAGAATATTATTTCAATGTAATAATTTCATCATAATTTTAAATTTGTACTTTCATAAAAAACTACCGGCTCTGGGCCACAAGCCAGCCATACATCATTAGTAAAAAAATCCTTAAGACATAAAGTACATTCGCCATTAACAGAAGCCAGCCTTCATATCTACATGGATAGAAAAGCTAAAGGACCTACCAAGGGATTGCAAAACAAAAAAACCAAGCTGAACATTGTAGGAAAATTAATGAAGCCAGCAAAGTAATTACCCAAAATATATAAATAATTAATTACATTTAATTTTACATTTTTGCTTTATCCTTTTTTTTTCTGTTTTGAAATTCTTATAAGTGACATGAAGAAATCAAAGACAATGTTTTGGAGCAAAGCAATAGAAGAGTAGTTATTTACATAAACAGCAGCTCAAAAAAGATGAGCTTGCTTAACTTCTCTTCCACGGACTAAAAATTATATAAAAATATATATTTTACCTAAACAGTTATTTAAAAAAAAGGATTTTAGACAATTCAACCCAATCTTCATCATTCCAATAATTAACATTATCACATTTCAATTAAGAAGCTCGGTTTGAAAACAAAAACAACTGCTTTTCAATCTGGCATTCATAGAATTGAATGCCCCCAATGTTTTTCTAAAACAGCACCCAATGTTTTTCTAAAACAGCACAACACCACAAAGTTACCCAGTATGATCATAGGTTAGAAAGTAACTCGAGCTTTAGATATGCCTTAAACTTAAGCAAGTACATATCAGAATACCTAATAACAAAAAAAATTCTATTATATAAATACTACTACATTAAAAATTAAACAAATTTTTATGTGTTTAATAGCATTTATAGACAGCTTTCGAAGTAATTAAGTAATTTCATGTTCTGAATGAAAAATAATTATGATACACAATCAATTACATGGAGAATTACAAATGCGTACAAAACTTTCTGCTATCCTACATTGAGAACAATTGGATTTTAAAAAATATACATATAAAGAATAAAATAGGAAAATTTTAAGCAAGTTTAAACATACTTAATAGAAAAGGCAGAAACATAACAAAATCAAAGAGAACACATGCTACTATCTTAAAATCTATTCATGAGATGAACACTAAAAATATGTACAATTAAGACAATCTTAAATTAGTTTGAAGTACTCAAGTGGCAAACCATGATTTCCAGATGTTCTATTACAAGAACAAGGCAATAAACCTTGTCTAGTTACAGGAATCCATAGCACGCCATTCAGTGTCAAAGTAGCCAGATTTCTAATTTTCTAATTGGAAAGTGGTTAATAGCTTGTCAATGATGTTTTAACCAGTGCTAAAATGTAAAATCTACAGCTGCTTTACTGCAGCGAGCCAAATGTATACGCATATTCATCATGAGCTTTAGTATAAAATGCATTTTCAATGCCCCTTCAACAATAAAATGGTCAAAAAACTGTCTTGAGACAATTTTGCACCCCAAGAGGCAGTAAACTACAGGCTATACCAGATTTACAGCTTGAAATAAGGGAGAATACAATCAGTTTTCCATAACCCAACTATCCAAGAATCCAACCAATAGTTCCCAAGGTTTTTGCACTATATAAAAATGGGCACCAATGTTGCTACAGTTATGTGAAATTAAACGCATTAGGGGAAAGAAATCCGTAACTGGGAAACAAGATAGGCAGGTGAAGTGGAACCTCAAAGTAAAAACATCAGAATTTTTTTTTTCCAACCCAAACATATGGTAGGATTCAAGCCTACAAAAGTGAAGATACAACAAATGAGAAGTCAAATGGGCAATCTTTTGATCCATAACTAAAATGAAGAAAAGGAAGTCATAAAAATGTATAAGAAAATATCAAAATATGTAAATCTTACACCCTAAATACAAGCCCTATCATCTATTAATAGAAAGTTAAACCATACAATTTAGAAGGGAATGATACATCCATCAGGTCCACAACCAAAACCAGTAAAGAGAAAGAAACATTAAATTTCTCACGTCGCATTCATATTGATCTTTATATTTTCGTAAGTTAGTTAACGCTACTATGAACAGGGAATCCTAGAATTTATTGACAACCAAAAAAAAAAAAAAAAAAAAAAAGGAGACAACTTGCAAAGAGAATCTTATTTAAACACAAAAAAACTATGCATCTAACCTCGATTTATCAAAAGATTAAAACTTTAATCTAACTTCAATACAGTGCGCAAANCTATGCA
The DNA here is from genome assembly GCA_002079205.1 of Phalaenopsis hybrid cultivar. Lineage (NCBI taxonomy): Eukaryota > Viridiplantae > Streptophyta > Magnoliopsida > Asparagales > Orchidaceae > Phalaenopsis > Phalaenopsis hybrid cultivar. The sequence continues at coordinate 108,757 of JXCR01146177.1, forward strand.
TCTAACCTCGATTTATCAAAAGATTAAAACTTTAATCTAACTTCAATACAGTGCGCAAATTCTCCAAACAACCAGAGAAAAAAGAAAGACAGAAACTGATACCACGCATAGAAGCCAAGAAAGATACTTCCCAGCATCCAAAATCACTTCCAGCGCAGCAGATTCCATCAAACGCATCAAAACTAAATCAAGAGCAGCTCTGTTGCTCTCGTGGCTGCAGACGGTTTCCATTTCTGGAAGCTATGGAGAGAGAGAAAGAAAAAGGTAAAACTAGAGAAGAAGAAGAAGAAGAAGAAGAAGAAGAAGAGAAGGAAACCCTAAATTACGGTCACCCAACAAATCGAATGCCCAAACAAACGGGATCTGTCGGAACGACTCGGGAGGGCTTTACGGGAAATGTTAGGGTTTTGAAAGATTGGGATCTTCTCCCATCACCTCGGTACTAATCAGAGCCATGTATGCTGCTTTGGATGGATAGGATTAAGCTCATGCTTTTTGGAGCGATCATAACCCTCCAAAGCAAACCTTGTTCAAGATACCACAAAAAAAGGCTATATTGGAACCTTTTGTTTCACCAAATGCTTAGTCCTTAGTTAAAAAGGTTATATTAGATGGGGTTTCTCCTAAAGACCATTTTGATGATTTTATTTTTACGAGGTTTAATTTTCCTCTTAATATAAAAGTTGAAGATATTATTCATTATACCAGTCGGAGTTACCCCAAAATTTTAGTAGTCTTGATTTTTGTATTGAAGCTATTTGTAAGATATATATTACCAATGGCTTTATATGTCCTTGAAATACGAGTTTTATTTTTTCTCATAAATTTTTAATCTTTTTCTTTAACTCTTATCCTTCTGTTAATTGGTTTAACTTGATTTCATTTAAAGAGCATTATTTGAAGTATGTTCTTTATATTATGAAGGGCCTCAAAACTTGTGATATTATCTCTTTAAGAGGGATGAATGTTAATTCTATTCGTGTTTTGTGTTTAAATGATTTTAAAATAAATGATCATCTCTTTTTTTAATGTTCTTTTTCTCACTTATTTTTTAAAATATGTTTTTCTGGTGGTAAGTTAACTTTTTCATTGCTCCTAATAATATTTATCAGATTTTCTATCATTCTGATATCTACTCTGCAAAATCCATTAAGTGTTTCATCTTTTAGTTTTACACGTTAAGACGTATGTCATTCGGTATGAGAGGAATTCAAGGATTTCTAGAAATAAATGTATATCTCTGGAATCTAATATTTGTTATATTCTTTGGATGTTATTATTAAGAGTTGGTAATAAAAATTTAAAAATTATATTCCCAACTCTATCAGAAATTTCTACAATTTTTAACAACTTTTCTTTGTTTTTTTTATTATTACTTTGCTCGCTAGATTTGGTTTTGGGGCTCTATTTTATGTTTTTCTCTGTTTAGTTTTAGAGTTTTTAATTTTTTCTTTCTTTTTGAATCCCGGTCCTTCAATTATGTATATTTAGTTACTAAATATATATTTATTGTTCTTGGTTAGAGATTTTCTTTATGATAAATACTATATGGATTTTAATCTTTTTCTTTTTTTTTTTTTTTTTNAGGTAAGCATATGGTAGTACGAAAACTAAATTAAGACTTAAAATAAATCGAACGAACTTTAACCATTCAACGTGAACAACACAAATTAAACAAGAAATAGTATATATAACTAAAGATTTGAAGTTGTTACATCTTAGTTCATGTTTACACTACAACATCTTAGTTCATGTTTACACTAAAATAAAACTCACAAACACAAAAAAAATGCCATTTTCAAATTTTAACAAACTACAATTACAAGAAGTCTAGAAAGAGAAAAAAAATGAAAATTAATAATTTTGCATATTGAAATTTGTTCTCCTTTGTTCTTTTCATTTATCTTTTGTGCTCTCTTCGGTATTTTTATTCGCATGCTCATTATGCACTATCGCACAAAAAATAAGTCCATCATACGAACAGGTCCTAACAACATCATGAGACATGGAATGATACCTTCTCAAACTGCCTTGGTGATTCCCCAATCAATTTGAAAAATGGCTTCAATTTTGAGTATGTTGGATCGTTGCATTGTGTTGTTGGGAAGATAGTGTCATGATGCTACTTATGGCGCTTAGTTCTAACACTGATGATAAGCTCTCTATTTTTTTTGTTCAAATTATGCTATTTATGGCTCTGCAGTGCTCCAAATTGTGGCACTGTGCTGATAAGTTCTCTATTATGTGAGGTGTCTTACTCTATGTTTAGAAGTCATTCAGCCTCGCTAATTTGGCAATGTGACACCCACAGCCAGCACCGCGAGGCCAAACTCTAGAGACCTTCTCTTCAGCATTCAAGTGTCATGGTGTTGCATGGTCGACACTCCTATGCTAGGCTCTCGGGTTTCTTGTCGTTGAACAATCAGATGAACAACATCTAAAATTCTTGATCTTTGCCTAAGCTTTCCTTCATAAAAATTTCTGTTAAAAATATCACAATCAGTAATGATAACTATGCAACAGAATTTATTATTATTATTATTATTATTTAATTCACTTATCTCATTCAATAATGCTCTCACCCAATCACCATTACAATCTCTTAGAAACACAATACAACAATGGTTTTCTAATAAACTCATCATTGTAGTAAATACTGAAATTATTTTAAAAAACAAAAAAAAAAGTACTTAATGATAATGTTAACAATAATTTTTAAAGCTTGTTACGATAATCCGCCTCCACACATTTTCCAAAAGCTTCGAGACGTGTTTTCAAAACGCACTACATCTATTAAGATGCCCCAAACAGGCCCCCTAAGTGTAAGAAAATTTAATATGATGAGCATCCCGTGCAAATATGTATTGATTGCATCACAGGAACAGGTTGTCTATTATTACAAATCATGTTTAACTTTTTTTTTCACACAAGAAGCATTATTGGATGCAAATGTACGAAATGTATATTTATTTGAAAATGAGGACACCAAAAAATTTTCTGAAAGAGTAGCCGTCTATGAGCAATTGAATCTTTCAAAGGGGTAGAATGATATGGTGCAACATAATAGGAGTAAATATTATGCATGGATATTATAATTACAGATTGGTGGTATTGTCATGAATTCCGACACAATACCTTTCTTCCATAGGAGAAATATTTGCGTACGTAAGACGTATGCAGAGTTGCGTACATATTAGGTTATTCGGATGGTACAAGTAGGGTACGCTTAGGTTACAGAAAAAATTACAAGGGGTATAACCTAAGTGTAACCTACCTGTACCCCCTAATAACCTAATATGTACGCAACTCTGCGTATGTCTTACGTATGCAAATATTTCTCCTTCCACAGAGAGGCATGGTATGTTTTAATCATTCATTCAACATGACATCGACGAGCAAATATTACATCCAGACTCCGGACGTAATTTACGTCCGGAGTTCAATGATGGGGCATCATGTGTTAAGTGGGCCCGCCGCAATATATTGAGATTAATCAGTGTTAAAATTTATAAGGCCCACGTGACACATGACTCCCCACTATTGAACTCTGAATGCGTCTGTCATGCCCGCGTAGCATAACTCTAAAAAATCAAAATATTATGTTCAACATAGTCTGGATATTGTAATTGAACTACTTCATTTATTATGTTGTAATAGTTAATCTCGTTATCTGTGTGTGTTGTTTTCTCTAACATAACACCATAGTTATGAGTTTGTTTTCCTTCATACTAGTAGCTCATATGAAATTTGTAGCCAATAACTTCAAATCTACTTCATGTCTTCACACTATGATTAGACCCCCAAGCAAGATCTAAAAAACCTTAGTATATGATTCTAATACTTGTATCACAGACCTAGTAGAACAACCATGACATAAGTGGATTAACATTGTATAGTATAATTACACAACATACTAGTGAATTCAAAAGTTATTTCAATGTACGTGTAATTTGAAACATTTTGGAAATTCTTTTTTCGATTTTCTTGCTTACAAGAGAGCCATCATCTACGTTCAAACTCTTCGTAAATAACCTCCAGAAATCATTGTGAATTGTATGTCTGAAGGTAAAGCATCATGTAAAAAATATTTGATTATGTTTAATCTTACTGTAGAAATGGTTGTACTCCATCGCTGTTCAGTAGAACATACAAAGTAGCTTCTTGAAGCTCTACATCTTTTAGGTAGCGCGTACTATGTCTGCCTAATGGTTCGTTAGATATTTTGAATACCGATAATTTTTTTTGCAAGGGCATCAGACCAACAGTTTCATACTTATGTTGCCCTTGATCGAAGTAATAAGAAAAGAAAGTGTTTGTCTCTTATAATATGTAAGTCTCCACATCAGACTCAAAACTTTATTCTTAACAATATTTTTTTTATTTTATTCATAAATTTGCAGAGTTTAGTCATTTTAAAAAAAATAAGACAATATTTCACTTCAAAAATAAAAGACGTATCTCTCAAAGGGATACATCCATCTATACTACATCGGTCCCCTCAATATTGTCTTATGACAAAGATGAATAGGCAGATGCTCTGTAGAGNTTCTAAATGTTGGGCCTCTCGGGAGGCTGAGAACCTGTCATCTACAATAGAAAAAAAAAAGAGTTATAAACATGGTTAGTATGTAATATAAGATAGAAAATTAAAAGCACAAAAGTGAAACATGTCATGTTCATGCATAAAATCAAGAAAATTAAGCACGACAACTACAGTGTAAGAAGCAAAAATAATGACAAAAAGATGCAAAAAGTAATCATCTAAGTATACATACCATTTTTAATATGTCTATTTCGATGATCTGGATGTTGAAGAACTTAAAATTTTTTGTCAATTTCATCATCATTTTCATCCATATATGGAAGGACGTCTTCATAAATTCTCAATGTATCCTCTAAGGGTAATTCCTCATTGATTGAGCTAAAATGAACACAAAAATTAAACACAACTTACTCTTTGTGAATAGGTTTGATAGCATTCAACATCTCAAAAAATTTGTGGTCTATTGATCAATACAATGGCCCAATCAAGTTTATCCCTTGCTCATCTAAGATATCGAACATAATAAACCGGACTCGCCTGACTTGCCAGAATTAATGTGTCATACTTTGCATATGTTCTGCTCATCTTAACTTTGGTAATATCATATGGGTCGAGTGTCTGAGTTCCTCGATCAGGAACGTGATCAAACTACTCACAGTTGAACATGTAGACAATATGTTCAACATGGATATTGTAATTGAACTACTTCATTTATTATGTTGTAATAGTTGATCTCGTTATCTGTATGTGTTGTTTTCTCTAACATAACACCATAGTTATGAGTTTGTTTTCCTTCATACTAGTAGCTCATATGAAATTTGTAGCCAATAACTTCAAATCTACTTCATGTCTTCACACTATGATTAGACCCCCAAGCAAGATCTAATAAACCTTAGTATATGATTCTACTACTTGTATCACAGACCTAGTAGAACAACCATGACATAAGTAGATTAACATTGTATAGTATAATTACACAACATACTAGTGAATTTAAAAGTTATTTCAATGTACGTGTAATTTGAAACATTTTGGAAATTCTTTTTTCGATTTTCTTGCTTACAAGANGTAAAAGTATTTCACACTAATGAATGACTTTATCATAGTTCACTCTTCAAAGATTTATAACAAATTGTTCTATCTCCTCCTTCTCAAAACTTTCATACTCATTATCTTGATGTATCACATTATGGTTAAGTTTGTAGGTGATGAAGAGGTCATGTGGTGAGACTTAGAAAAATATCACACTTGCTAACTGCCAGTGCTGGGTAGCATGCAAGATGAGATATTACAACTGTACAAAAGACAGAGAGTCATTAAAAAAAATAAGGCATAGAATAAGTCATAGTTGTCAAGGGAGAGTCAATTAAAATGTTTCAATAGTATTATTTTTTATGTAGGGTGAAGAGACAAATTGATTTTGATATCTATTGCCACAAAATCAAGATTAATATAAGAGCCCAAGATGTGAAATAGAAGATAATACTTGTTGCTATCACTTTAGTAGACTTTTAACAAGAAGAATAACTTTTTTTTAATGCGGCATATATTACAGAGATCTAATATATGTATTAGATAATGAATATGATAATAGTACCAAAGTTTAATAGCAAATGACATATGCATAGATTTCATGAACGTGAACACAATTTTCTCTAAAGATAGCTATCCATTATCATGATGTGATATGTTAATCAACTCTATAATCAACTATTGCATAATGAGTTTTTTAAACTCTTTATTTGTTTATCATTTGATAAAATTGCACTCCACTGTCTATGTTCATCACAAAAAATGACTTTTATTATTATTATGTAATATCCTTTAGGATGAAGAATGCTATTACCACTTAAGAATGAATGATGGATTTAATTTTAATCAAATAAATAGAAAAAAATATTAAATTAAATGGAAATAATGTGTTTGTTAAAAGTGATTCGCTAGTATAGTATATTAAGGGGAACAAATTGATTTTTGAAACCTTAAGAAATTTTAAAATGAAATAGAATCTACTTAAGTGCACATTCAGAGTTAAGTCCAGAAAACTTATAGGCTAGCAACTCCCTTGAGAGGGCATTAAATTGAGCATGGTGAAAGTAAATGTTTTGTTATAAATGCTCTTACTTAGAGCTCCTAAGAGTTACAAAGGTTAATCGATCAAAATTATAGACTTAAGTATTTTTTTTTTTCGAATTTGAACGCAAAACCTCAATTTTCTTTAAAGTTTTGAAGAGTACAAAATGTTTCATCTGAATAGAGTTTAAACATGACTTAACTCAAATAAAAGGCTTCTTATCATTTCCAAAACTTATATGGAGTCTGAGATTAGGAAAGAACTTATTATTATATCTCGGAGTCATCTTAGAAGCAATCAATTAAGTATGTGAACATGAGGAGGCTAGAAAGAGATTCATATATTGTTATATTAACAAGATCCTAAAGGAACCAAACTAGAGTACTTAATTATGTATAACTAGCTATTGACTTGATTATTTTTGCACATAAACTTCGCTCATAGTTTCAAGTACACACCATATAATTCATGGAAAAACTTTGTTTTATAGTCAATACTCACAAAACCTGAACATTCAGGTTAGTGTTTAATTAGGCTATCAAGCTAATCAAACTCAGTATCTTTTATACATCATGATCAACAATCAAAGCATGAGGTCTAGAAGATTTCTTAGCTAATTTATTTTAAACCATTAATAAACAAACCAAATCTATATATGAAGAAATGTTATGAATGTTTTATGAGGATGGAGCATCAAATTTTTTAGGAGCTGGCCTTGGTGTAATACTAAAACATCTAATTATTTTTTTCACTCTATGACTTTATACATATTGAATTCAGGATAATTAGTGATCATGAGAAGTATGAAACTCTAATCATTGGATTTAGGTTCACTCAAGCAACACCTATAAAACACATTTTAGTCTGCTTTAACTCTTAGCTACTAGTTAGCTAATAAATGTGCAATGTGAAGCTAGAGAGAACATGATGGTGAAGCACCTCCTCAAGGTTAAGGAGAAAATAAAAAAGGATAATTTTTTTAAAAATAAACACATCCCATGAAATGACAACTAATATGCTTATCTATTACTTAAGTGAAGTAATATAAACGAGATACTTAGAATATAAAAGTTAACTCATTTGATGATCAGATTGCCCAAAGTGATAGAAGTATTCAAAGAATAATTGAGATGGTGAATCCTTTTATCGTGTTATCAAGGTGGGAGTCATACTTACTTAATTTAATGATCCCAAAATATTTAAAATCAAATATGTCCAGTATATACTTCATGATGGAGAATCGCTCTAAAGATCTATAACCTCCTTATACATGTGATCTAGGAAGGAAGGAGGTCATGGAAATCCTAAAAAGGTCCATTCAAATAAATCCAAAATTCACTCATGATTTATAACTTCAGCTAATTGTATTTTAGGATAAGGATTTTCTACCCAACATTATGGAAGACTTAAGAAGATTTCTGTAAGAGATGCAAAAAATGTTAGAAATTTGCTCTTATGCATTTATTACCCTCTCACAAACTCTAGTCAATCATGAGTGCCAAATAAATAATCGATAAGGGATTATACAACCTCAATTCATTTCCTTTCGCCCAAGGCTAGCCATTATAGTGGAAATTGATTATATTTTTTTAAAATGGCCGAAAGCAATTTACTTAGAAATAATTATGACCAACATCATGCAAAACTTTATTTGGACTAATTTCAAGTCCACGTATAGTTTACCTCTTTGAAATGGCGTGCAAAGCTCAATAGAAAATTTTCAACATGGAATAGTAAACTAACACAAAAACCAAACCTTGGATGAAAACCAAATAGAAAGAATATAAACCTAGAGATTGATTCTCTTGTTGATCGACAAACTAAGAAATTTAAGCAAATCAAAATTAAAATATCAAATCATAACAAGTTAAAATTCACTTAATTAAATAACGAAATTCACACTTATATAGGTTAGTTAACATAGAAATGAAACAAAAGTCCATAAATACTTCTAGAACAAACCAATCTAAAAACGTAAATTAGATTATGAAGTACTTCCAACAAGTTTCTAATAACTAGTACATTGAACATCCAAAGAATGTAACCCCGTTAGACTATGTTGGTGTCATAATATGAAGTAAACTATAGTTTCTGACGACGACACTTCTAACTACTTATAGTTAAGAAAGACTACACACATCATCACTATGGTAATAGTGGAGACCTTTGACCATCCAGATAGTTAATAGCCTAAGGAGACTGATGAACTTGAGATAATAAAAAACTATGGGTATCTTGATTAGGGACGTCATTCCTAAATTTAGATTAGAGCACCTAATTAATATCGTTATACAGTCTAGATTTATCGTAGAATTAGGTTTCAACTTCTACGTAGAAATATTTCCAACTAATCTTATCTCTTTCAGTTTAAGGATCAAAACAACCCTTTCAATCAAACCTTCCAAAACAAACAAATCAAATCAAACTTTTTAAATCAAATTTTCCAAATCAAACATTTTAAATGAAACTTTTCAACTTAAACATTTTAAAATAAGCCTTTCAAATCAAACTTTTTAAATCTATCTTATTCTGCTCAAATCTAACAAATTCATTTTATTCAAAATTCCTTTTCTCTTGATCCTAATTCCACTAAACCTAACTCCTTCAATGATTTTATAATTTTAGTCCATATAGTGCACGTTCCTCCAAGGGTTTGCTTAATCCTTTTCCCTTACCTTTTGAGGACACATTGTCATTGAACTCTAAGTCCCAATTTTTTGAATCCTTAGAACTCTAATCTCAATATCCAACTTTTAAATCTTGACTACACAAGTCAATAATTTAAATTAAGAGTTTTCTCGAGAGTTTATAACTCCTGTGATGTAATTATTTATGATGGCTTGCCTTTGTAGAGATATCAGATCTGAGAAGATATTAAACTTTAGCTTACACCTGTAAGGTAGGGGACAAATCTTTGATTAACATAGATCCACAAACTCTAAAAATTTTCATCATCCTAATGATTAGAACCATTTCAAAATAACTCTCGAGGTGTTATATTATTCTTCAACTAACGTATTCAATCATTCAGATAGAAATCTTTCAAGATATGCAGTGGACATGTCATCGAGAATTAAAATCAATAATTTCTACTAGCATATGGTTTACTATATATAGCATCTTGTATTGAATTCTCCAATCATATTTGGTTATGTAGTTTTTTGAGAATTTTATAGAGATCAATGATGCAACTTGCAATTCTACTAATGTGCTCGACTAACAATCCAAATTTGTCTATTCGCTTTTGATTGGAAGATTAGTGGCATGTGAATATATGATGTTGTCGTCTAGTTGGGGTTGTTCCTTATTCCAAGCACTCTGTCTTTCTACTAATCTTGGATAGTTACTACTATTTGTGACATCTATATAGAGTACTACAATTTGTTTACCTACTTTAGAGGCCTCGGATGGAGCCTTATCATTGAAACTTTTGCATATCCCGAACTTTGTTTTGGTTATTATTTTGAGTCCTTTTAGGTCATTTTCTATTCCACTTATTTCCATTAGCGTATGTTTCATCTCATATCTTTTCTTTTGCACATTTGACCTTCTCTGTAATTTTCTATTTGTAAAATTTTACTTTTTTTTATTAATTTACATGTTGGGTATGACTCCCACAAAATATTACTGCAGATAATTTATCTGTTGATTGATAGTATTATGGTGATATTACAGTGAATAACACCACAATATTACTAAATACATTTCTTTCTGCACAGACCTGTCACCATCCATATCCTTCGACATCACAATCACCCACCAATCATTGCAGTCATCTACCCCCATGTTTTACATTACTTTTATTTCATTTTATCTTTTTCAAATCAAATTAAAAAAAAAAATACAAGTGCATGTTCTTATTTTAACCCAAAATATGTTCCTCCTCCACAATATAAATAACCTCTAAAAATAAAGTTTTCTATCATTATTTATCTATTCTTGAATTTAATGAAAGCGACAAAAAATAAAATAAAGTTTGTCATCATTATTTAGCTTTTTAAACCCTTTTTGGTTGTCTTTTCAAGCAACTTGGCAGAATTCTAATCTGCCAAATGCTATATGATTCGAGCGATTATTGTTTGTGAAGAGCGCACGTAGTGTGCTTTACATGCACTCTCCGATCACAATAGTGTATCACTACGTGCGCTCTCTGCACGCAATAATTAAACCATATAATTCTCATCTTTTCTATTCAGAGAATATTTAGGAGATAAAATTCTGATTAGACTTCAATCCTATTAATTTTATTATTACAAAATTTATTTAAAATTACATAAATATGTGACATATTAATGAAATTAAATCATTGTTATTGCATTTTATTACTTAAATTGAAAGTCATATTCTATTCGATTTAAAGTATTGTCATAATAACAAGCATTCTACAAGCAAATTTAAATTAAAATTCTTTTTTTTCCTTTCTTGAGAATTTACGTAAAGTGTTCTTTTTCATACTACGGACTTGCATTCTATGGTTCGTTATTTTTAAAAATATAAAAATGGATATTTTTTATTATAGGTATTATCCTGTTAGCGCTGGAGTCCTATCCTTTTCCCGCTCCCGCCTTCCGATCTCCTGTTCTGCCTTCCTGCTTCCCACTCCCGTTTTCGCGAATCAATGCCACCCTGTGTCGCGATACCTGTTCCCGCTCACTCTCGCTCCTCATATTTCGCGAAACGGCGCCAGCGATTCTCTGCTGCCAAGCGAAGCTTCGTTTCGTCTTGTTCAACTGCTCCCGTGCCCGGTTTCGCGATAAAAAAACTTCGGATGGCTCTCCTTAAAGCTAAAGAAGTCACGGTTGGTGATCTTCTTCGGGCTTCCTCAGGATAGAAGGAAGAAAAATGCAAGCAGTAGTTCCTTGCAATGAAGGAAGAAGAAGATTGTTCTTCATTGGCTTCTTCTTGGTGGCTTGTGACAGAATAGAAATTGTGTTTATTTCTCTTGTAAGTTTATCTCCTTAGGTGTATCTCAGTATAGAGTTTCTTCAGTATATCTCCGTGTAGAGAGAGAATAACAAAATGAGAAGAAGAGAGAGGATTCCTCTTGAAAGTCGAGGTGATCGACTGGTGTAAATTCCTCAAGTAGTAAAATCTTCTGCAACTCCGTGAATGTAGGCAATTTGTTGAACCACGTAAATCTGTGTATTCTTTTCTGGTGTGTTTTTTCTCATTCTATTTCTCGCTTTGTCGATCGTTCTCCTGTTTGATTTATATATATATACCACATCAACTTGTGTATATCTCGCAACATATTCGCCTATTTTAAAACTATATAACATTGGGTCATATGTGAGGCTACTTATTTAAAATGTCACCCCAATTAAATTTAAAAATAGAATTTGTTCAATTTTCTTTTTTTATTCAGTATAGAACGTGTGAAAATAAATCTCATTATTATTGCATTCAAATTCTTACATAATATTGCCTGCATTATTATGCCAAATATGTTTGGGAAATTTACATACATACCACATATTTCTGACGTTTTACATATCTATCCTAACATTTGATATTTTAATTTTAAAATGTTGATAATTATGATATTTTTGATGTCCCGTTAAAAAAAATTGTGTCATGCATACAATAAAATTTGTTTATTCAAATAGTGATAAAATTTCTAAGACTCAATCTTTTGAGTGAGAGTCAATTTCGCTAGATGCAGTGTATTAATAAGTTATTGATAGGCTTATGAAAAATAATCTGTTGTTCAAAAAGCTGCAGTGACTATTACAAACTTTTTTTTTAAAAAAAAAAGTCAGACTGCAGCTAGAAAGCTTCCACCACTTCTAGTCAGGAAAAGTGTGAAAACGCCGATTTCAGCAGTTTGAAAACATAACTTTTTGAAAATGTTGCCAACGCAGTTCACCCAAACGTGTCTGGGTGAGTTTTCAAAACTCGCCGCACCAAATAAGCTGCCCCAAACGGGACTTAATTGTTAGAAATAATAAGAGTTGTATGTATCTTCTGAACAATATGAATTTCTCAGTGGATTTATTTATCAAGCATTGAACAAGATGATAGAACATGTTTTGCAAAATATGAATTTTTGTGGCATATATGCCAAGGGCTTGGACAAGACATGAGAACTCATGAGCAAAAAACAAATAAGTCATTAGATTTGGCTTGTTTATAATTTGTTTGTTGCATGAACAATATCCCAAGCTGTTAAAATTGGACCTACATGAAAATTGACTACCATAAGCTTATCAACATATATTTTACATAAAAAATCATTCATATCTCTATTAACTAATATTTTAAATGGGTAATTGGAATTGGATTTCTAAACAAATATAACTTAAAGTTGGTATGCCATTAGCCATTGGATGAAAACAAATAGCATGATAAGCAAATCCCTATCATATCAATCATAATTCTTGATGCCCTATGTGAATTTTGAGGCTAATTGTCAAATTGCGACCGAACGATGATGACAATTTGATTGAACTAGAGTCTATGTAATCGTAGAATGTCATAATCAATGCTTAAGACTAACACGAGAGTCTGGTCTATTGTGAAACATAAAAGCACTTTGCTTGTACATAATAAAGAGTTCAAAAGTTGGTTTAAGCTCAAATGAATTGACCAGTCCAGCTAATCCATTTTCATACATAGCAACTAACATGGGTATTGGATATTTGTATTATTTCTAATAACAAATTATATTAACTATAAAATTTTTTTACCTTATGTAATGATATATAATTTTTATAAAATTCCTTCCATTATTTACTATTTTTCAACTTCATTAATTTTCAATTTGCCACCATAATTATAGAACAAATTGAACTTCATTGGCGCAGGCCCAGTATTGGCCCAGCTGGGGAGCTTTAATTTAAAATACTAGCCCAAAAAAATTGTAAATTAGCAGCACTAAACTTCACTTGATCTTTATTAAACTACCAACTAATTTTTAATCAATCTTAATAAAGAATTATTTTATAATTATTTAATTATATATTTAATTTAGTTTCCCAAGCTTAATATCTTAACAACATACTAATAAAATTTATATAATCCTTAACTAATTTATAGAATTATATAATTCAGATGTTTTTGTCAATTAGAAGTGTTGATTATTGAAGTTCAAATCAACATATCTAACACTAGTAAAATATTAATGACTACTAAAGATATTGACAAATTGGTAGCATAAATAGCTCATTTGTTGTTAGGTTATCAACTCATTCGACAATGCTTTCAATTAAAAAAAACAACAGATAATTAAAAAGCATAAGCATTAACAACACACGTTAATAAATGGTCTGTTTAGGATAGCTTGTGCGTTTCAGGATAAGTAACTTAGTGGGGTTCGACCTGCGGCCTGCATTTAGTGTAAAAAACTCAAACGCGACAGACAACATTTTCAAAAACGCGCAAACCAAACGGTTATGCGGTTTTTTCAAAAATGTCGCCGCACTTATAAGCTGCCCCAAACAGCCTCACAGTCCCTATTTATGGGAATAACTCACAAGAGAAATCAAAATATTCCAAACAAAACATTTAAATATGATAAATAATCACCACCAAATTCATTCCCACCACAAAACCTATCATCATTTTCATGCCAAACACCCCCCTAATACATCAACACACTTATTGAAAACTAAAATCAGTGAAACTAAAGCCTTAAGCCACTTAATTTATTTTTAACTAAACCATAAGGTAAAACCAAACCATCATTAAACTCTCCTACACACAACTCCAACCCCTAAACCTTCATGAAAAAAACAAAAGGCCTGAAACCTCCTTCAAGCCGCCGCCGGAGGTGAAGGTGGGTCGGCGAAAGCACCGCAAATACTCGAGGTGACGTTTGCCAACCCGGGTCCTAACACCGGTACAGTGAATATAAATGGAAGACAACTCTCTTCAATGTGCACAACAGCCTTGCAACAATCTTGGCTAATATTTATGTGCAAATTGAGGAAAGAAGGAATCAGCTTCACCACACATTGTTCGACCTCCGTCACGGCTTTCCAGCACTTCAAGATGTCAGGGATGAGATCGAACGATGAGGCCGTCGGCATCGTCGTGCCGACAAAGACGAGAAAAAGGATGAAATAAGGCATTGTTGCTGATTTGGCAGCCATTGATGTGTTGCTGTGAGGTCTCTAGCTGTATGTTTGTGTTTTGATGTTGGCGAGATGAGATGTGAATGGAGATTTATATAATGTGGAGTTAATTGATGTTGGGGGGGTTTTAAAACGGTTGTTTTGAAGAATTTTGATTGTGTTGGGGGGTTTTGTATGGTTACGGCTTCGTTGTAGTAATTGGTTTGATAACTTAAGAGCGTTAAATCATAAAAGCTTTTGGATTGATTTGGAGTTATTTATAAATTAGGAGTTTTGAGTTTGTGTAGAGGAAGAGCAGTAAATGTTGAGATCCTCACAATTGGTTTGTTGAAAATGTGATCATGCAGGAAGTAGTGTATTAACATGCGAAAACTTTCGAGTGGAATCGGGCTCGAGCGGCTCCCAAGTTAAGCTCGTGCATGATTAATTTTATTGAGTTCGAGTTCGAGCTTAGTTTACTCAAAAGTGGCTTGTTTATTATGAAAGAGAGAAGATAGTATTAATTTAAGGTAGTGTTATAACAATATGACAAATAGAACTTGCAATTATGAGAGAAAAAATGTGAAATCACGTAATATAAAATACAAAATATTAGCTTTTAAATATTTTTAATTATTTAAAAATAAAGTTTTTAAGATTCATATATTTTGAGTATATTTTTTTAGAACGAGCTGTCCACGGGTCAACGAGTTGAATTGAGGCTAGCTTGAGTTTGGCTTGTTAGCTCATGGAGCTCAGTTCACAAGCCACTTATCGAGCCGAGCTCACGAGTCGGCTTGACTCATTNGTGACAGGAAGTAGTGTGTTAACATGCGAAAACTTTCGTGGAATCAGCTCGAGCGGCTCCCAAGCTCGAGCATGATTAATTTTATCAGAGCTTGAGTTCGAGTTCGAGCTTAGTTTACTCCAAAGCGGCTTGTTTATTATGAAAAAGAGAAGATAGTATTAGTTTAAGGTAGTGTTATAACAATATGACGAATAGAACTTGCAATTATGAGAGAAATAATGTGAAATCACATATGATAAAATACAAAATATTAGCTTTTAAATATTTTAAATAATTAAAAAATAAAGCTTTCAAAATTCATATATTTTGAGTATATTTTTTATTAATATTTTTTTAGAACGATCTGTCCACGGGTCAACGAGTTGAATCGAGGCTAGCTTGAGTTTGACTTGTTAGCTCATCGAGCTCAGTTCACGAGCCACTTATCGAGCCGAGCTCACGAGTCGGCTTGACTCATTGACACCTCTCTCTTGATATATCAATCGTCGAACACAACTATATTTTTTAATGAGTCAAACACGAGCCGCCCGCTTAGGCTCGACTCAGCCCCTATTTTGGACCGAGAGTTCAGACTCCGGACATAAATTAAGATAGAATATTTATGCTATACCCCACATACCACTCATTGGTGCAATGTATATCCAAATTGGGCCGGATTGAAAACTCAAGTCAATGCATCATGACAAGCGGNCTCATTGACACCTCTCTCTCGATGTATCAATCAGTCGAACACATATAACTATATTTTTTAATGAGTCAAACACGAGCCGCCCGCTTAGGCTCGACTCAGCCGATATTTTGGACTGAGAGTTCAGACTCCGGACTTATAAATTAAGATAGAATATTTATGCTATACCCCCACATCANTGAGAGTTCAGACTCCGGACTTATAAATTAAGATAGAATATTTATGCTATACCCCCACATCATTTTTAAGCATATCCCACTCATTGGTGCAATGTATATCCAAATTGGGCCGGATTGAAAACTCAAGTCAATGCATCATGACAAGCGGTGGTTCGAACTTCCAAGCTCTCTCCTTGCGAAAGTCCCGCGAGCAGCACAACTGCATTTATCCATCCACATCCTTACCCCGCTCAGTGGGAACAAATCACCGCTCCTTCCCCACTGGTCAACTCCGCCCCGCATCCTTATCTTCCTTCTTCGATCTCANGAAGTCCCGCGAGCAGGACAACTGCATTTATCCATCCACATCCTTACCCCGCTCACTGGGAACAAATCACCGCTCCTTCCCCACTGGTCAACTCCGCCCCGCATCCTTATCTTCCTTCTTCGATCTCATCGAAAAGACGGAATTTTGCTTCCTCCAGGCATTCCATTATATGCCTTCCTTGATCTCATCGAAAAAAAACGAATTTTTGCTTCCTTGAGTCATTCCATTATCTGCCTACTTTGATCTCGTCGAAAAGACGGATTTTTGCTTCCTTGAGGCATTCCATCGAACGGACAGCGGCCAACGAAGAAGTAAACGATGACGTCGTCAGCTTCCTCGCAGGATTTCTTCATCGGAGCGATTGATCAAGGGACGACGAGCAGTCGATTTATCATCTACGATAGAGACGCAAAAGCCATCGCTTCGCATCAAGTGGAGTTCACCCAGTATTACCCTGATATCGGGTAATGTTCTTCGCTTGATTTTAGTATATTTTTTATATTGTCGTGCCGCCTCTTTTTAACTGTTGTGGGGACTGATTAGATGGCTGGAACATGATCCGAAGGAGATATTGGAGAGTGTGAGGATTTGTACTGCGAAGGCTCTGGACAAGGCTACCGCCGACGGATACAATGTTGATGGTGGACTCAAGGCTATTGGTATATCGAACCAGAGGGAGACTGCTGTTATCTGGAGCAAGTCTACTGGAATGCCTTTGTACAATGCGATCGTTTGGATGGACGTCCGCACTTCCCCTATCTGCAGGTTTTCTTCTCTTTCTGGCTGTTTATGATTTTCTGGACTGATTAATGGGTACTTGATAGTAGATGAGTTAGGTGACCTGAAGCTGTTCGGTTTGCTGATTACAATGTTGTGGTATTGCATCTGTAGTCAGTTTCATCTGCTAGCATCTTTGGATATAAGATGAGCACTACATGATACTAAATCAAACAAGTTCTTAATCTCTTTTGATAGAAGTTCATGTTGTTCCTGTGTTTGCTTTGTTCACGTTTAAAAAAAAACTTAACTTGAACAAAGGTGAGTGAGCTCTGAAAGTTTCTTCTTTTGTACATGCTTTTGAGAAAAAAATTAGCTAAAATGCCATTCCTGTCTTAATTTTTTTTCAAACACAATGAAAAGTGACATCTAGAGGCTCAATTTTGCGAAAAAGATGAAACCCTTGCCTTGAATTCTCCAGGAATTTAGAGAACCGTCTGGCGGGTGGAAAAAAAAGTTTCTTTTCTACATGCTTTTGAGAGAAAATTAGCTATAGTGCCATTCCTGTCTTAATTTTTTTTAAAAACAATGAAAGTGACACCTAGAGGCTCAATTTTGAGAAAAAAAATGAAATCTTTGCTTTGAATTCTCCAGGAATTTAGAGAACCGTTTGGCGGGTGGGAAAAAAGTTTCCTCTTTCCTACATGCTTTTGAGAGAAAATTAGCTAAAATGCCATTCTTGTCTTAATTTTTTTTTTAAAGTGGCATCTAGAGGCTCAATGTTTTGCGAAAAAAATGAAACCTTTGCCTTGAATTCTCCAGGAATTGAGAGAACCGTCTGGCGGGTGGAAAAAAAGTTTCTTCTTTTCTACATGCTTTTGAGAGAAAATTAGCTAAAATGCCATTCCTATCTTAATGTTTTTCAAACACAATGAAAAGTGGCATCTAGAGGCTCAATGTTTTGCGAAAAAAATGAAACCTTTGCCTTGAATTCTCCAGGAATTTAGAGAACCGTCTGGCGGGTGGAAAAAAAGTTTCTTCTTTTCTACATGCTTTTGAGAGAAAATTAGCTAAAATGCCATTCCTATCTTAATGTTTTTCAAACACAATGAAAAGTGGCATCTAGAGGCTCAATGTTTTGCGAAAAAAATGAAACCTTTGCCTTGAATTCTCCAGGAATTTAGAGAACCGTCTGGCGGGTGGAAAAAAAGTTTCTTCTTTTCTACATGCTTTTGAGAGAAAATTAGCTAAAATGCCATTCCTATCTTAATGTTTTTCAAACACAATGAAAAGTGGCATCTAGAGGCTCAATGTTTTGCGAAAAAAATGAAACCTTTGCCTTGAATTCTCCAGGAATTTAGAGAACCGTCTGGCGGGTGGAAAAACCCATTTTGTGGAGACCTGCGGCTTACAAATCAGCACCTACTTCAGTGCTACCAAGATACTATGGTTGATAGAAAATGTGTATGGTGTCAGAGAAGCTATTGAAAGTGGGGATGCTTTGTTTGGTACTATTGACTCTTGGCTGATCTGGAATCTCACCGGTGGTTGTGGTAGTTATGATCGTGAGGAGAATTTTGTGCAAGGAGTACATGTCACTGATTGCTCAAATGCATCTAGAACCATGCTTATGAATCTTAAAACCCTTGATTGGGATAGACCCTCCTTAGATGAATTGGGGATCTCCATTGACATTCTTCCAAAAATTGTTAGTAATTCAGAAATCCTTGGAGTAATTTCCAATGGATGGCCTCTCTCCGGAGTCCCCATTACCGGATGCCTTGGTGATCAGCATGCAGCGATGTTGGGCCATCGCTGCAAGAAGGGACAGATTAAGAGTACCTATGGAACTGGGGCCTTTATTCTCCTCAACACTGGTGAGGAAATTGTTCAATCAAACCATGGACTACTCACCACAATAGCCTACAAGCTTGGACCAAATGCACCAACTAATTATGCGTTGGAAGGTTCTATTGCCATTGCTGGTGCTGTAGTTCAGTGGCTTAGAGATTCACTTGGCATCATCCGGAGTGCTGATGAGATTGAAGAGTTGGCTGCGAGTGTGGAAAATACTGGAGGGCTTTACTTTGTTCCGGCATTTAGTGGACTGTTTGCACCTTGGTGGAGGGATGATGCAAGAGGTGTGTGCATTGGAATTACAAGGTCTACAAATAAGGGACACATTGCCCGGGCTACATTGGAGGGTATTTGCTTTCAGGTGAAGGATGTGATTGATGCAATGCACAGGGATACTGGCAAGCATAGTGATGAGGAAGTTGAGGAAGATTGCATACTTCGTGTTGATGGTGGCGCGACAGTGAATAATCTTCTGATGCAGATTCAGGTATGTTTGCATTCTCCCTTTTTATTTCTTTAGTTTTGTTTACTTTTATGTCCTTGCTGCCATATGGATGCATTTTGCTGGTTCTGTTGGGCACGTTCGACTTCTTTGATATTATATGTTTTCTTTCGTTCTTTGATATTATATAATTTTATGTCTTGCTATTGCATAATTTCATGGTGAGAATAAGTTCTTCATAACCAATATACTAAACCGTGATGGTTGCGAGAAATCAGCTTTCTAATTTTTTGTGAAGGGAAAGTTCTGTGATATCAACAGTAGCCTTTAAAAACTTTACTTTTATCACAGAAGTTTTTCAGTTTTACAGACAACTGTTTTATTCTAAACGAATCCCGGTTATGTGCAAATCATTTCCATGTTGAAATGGCTAATTGATCAATTTACTACTAAGTTAATTGTTTATTGATTTATTGTCCATTTTTTCATTTATGTGTTGCTTCAACAGAACTCACAAGTAAGGTTATGTTGGTTTGGTGGTAGTTGGGAAAGCTAATTG
Organism: Phalaenopsis hybrid cultivar; assembly: GCA_002079205.1. Classification (NCBI taxonomy): domain Eukaryota; kingdom Viridiplantae; phylum Streptophyta; class Magnoliopsida; order Asparagales; family Orchidaceae; genus Phalaenopsis; species Phalaenopsis hybrid cultivar. The sequence goes on from JXCR01146177.1 coordinate 128,982, forward strand.
AGACTTAGAGAAAAAAGTTCAAAAGCTGTTGTGGCTGAAGCTTTATTATGATATTGTTTGCATAGCTTGTCGTATACATGTTGCTTGAAATTTCGAATAATTTATTATATGTTTTGTTTACCTGCTGATTGTGATGCTTTGATATAAATGACTAAAATTTCCACACTTCAAAATTTCATAAGCATACAACAACAACAACAAAGCCTTAATCCCACTACGTGGGGTCGGCTACATAAATCATTTTTCTCCATTGCGTCCTATTTAGTGTCATACTTTCATTTAGTTCTAATAAATTAAGACCATTTTTTTATACAATAAGCCCGAGTTTTCCTAGGTCTATCTCTGCCTTTCTTAACATAAGTCGAATCTAAAACATCTACTCTTCTAATCAGATCATCAGATGGTCGACGCCTAGTGTGACCAAACTATCTAAGATGACTTTCTCTAATTTTATCCTTCACCGGAGCTACACCAACTCTATCACGGATATATTCATTTCGCATTTTGTCTCTAAGTTTAAAGCCACTCATATCAAAATTTCATAAGCATAAAATAATTAAATCACTCAAAGTGAATGTGCATCAACAAACATTCCTACCAAAAAAATTAACAACACAAATTACGACTCGATTTGAAGCTGGAGCATGGTTATATGTGTCTGGTCTCAAATACTTATCTATATACCAGCTTAAACTGTATAACCTGGAACTTCCCAACCTTGAAGATGCCAAAAACTTCAAACAACCTATAATTGAACTCTGTCAAGCAATCTAAGAGATAACTCTAACTCAGCCCTCCATGCTTAGTTATTGAACATGTTCATATGATTCATGAAGTTACCCATCCATCAAGGCTATTTATGATTATGATATGATTTGTATCAAAATAAATGCAGGCTGATCTCTTGGGGCGTCCGGTTGTGAGGCCTCTAGATCCAGAGATAAGTGCCCTTGGTGCAGCATATGCAGCTGGCTTAGCCGTTGGAGTTTGGACTGAAGAGCAAATCTTCTCAGGCAGAAATGGTGAGGAAATTATCAATTTCTTGCCCAAATTAGACGAAGAGCAACGCGAGAAGAAGTTGGAAGCTTGGCATGAGGCTGTCCAAAAAACTTTTAATCTGGCTCATCTTAACTTTTAACACTGCTAAATCCCTCTGTCTCTTTGTATGTGTTCTAAAATAAATAAGAACTCTGTTGCATCATAGAGAGATTAACATAATTGTTTTTCTTGTGTTGGTATATATATGAAAATGTGATATTTGTTTGGTCTTCACTGATCTTTAGCTGGATTCTGTTCACCTTCAATTACTGTGATAATTGCATTATAGGGTGAGCTTTATTTCTTATGAGTATGAATCATGTATGACCTTCTAAGTTGTTTGTTTGCATCACCAACATGTTACATTGATGCAACTATTTTCTTATTTATGAAAACCAAATCTATAACCATTTGAATTTTATTTCCAATGAAGTTAAACTTAAAATTGTACCCATTGGTCAACTTAAATGATCACCCATTGGTCAACTAATATTTCAAAAGTTATCTTATAATTTTCAAAAATATATTTCAATTTTTAGAATTATTTATTTCAATAAATATAAAATTACAAAGAAAATTTNGTTAAAATTGTATCCATTGGTCAACTAAAATGATCACCCATTGGTCAACTAATATTTCAAAAGTTATCTCATAATTTTCAAAAATATATTTCAATTTTTAGAATTATTTATTTCAATAAATATAAAATTACAAAGAAAATTTATTTAAGTAAATAAAATATCTTTTCTACTCATGAGAAAATCACAGAGTTCACATGGCCAAGAAGTTCAATCAGATATGATTTCATTTTATTTTGATTTTTTTTATTTTGAANTTCACAGAGTTCACATGGCCAAGAAGTTCAATCAGATATGATTTCATTTTATTTTGATTTTTTTTATTTTGAATTTTATGAATTATCGTTGCTTTAATGGTTTAGAAATTATTTAAAATTTATTTGATGTTAATATATTCTCATTTTATTTCATTAACTATTCCTAGTTTCCTGAATCCAACACATTTTATTTTATATTTTGATCATTTTCTTTAATTTCCTATGATTTTTTAAAGTTCTTTATTATTTTATATTTTCTTTAATTTCATATGACTCTTGTAAACATCAATGCTCTTCATTATTGTCAAGATTAACGCTCAACTTCTTATGGGCGTGCCTTCCAGGAGTATGATTAGAAACTTTGTGCGTCACTTGCTCTTAAAGAGTCTTTTGAGTGATGATTATATCCATTATTAGTTTCCATGGAGCATATCTCTTAGGGTGCGCCTTTTCGGAGTATTATAAAATGTAATAATTCATAGCATGCAATAGCATAATAAATAGTCACATGTGTCAACAATGTATATTTGTGAATTTGAGTGTTAATGGCATGCATTAGTTGTACGAATGTGTAGAACTAGCAATGTCTAAGAGGTTAGCTTCTTGGCCTAGTTGTGGATGAACTCCAGATGAGGAGGGGAGGTTGGAGGAGCATTCTCTAATTAGCATCTCTGATTGGTATTTATTTATTGGGTTAAAAAAAAACCTATTTGCACTAAAATTTGTTCTCAATCTTCATGTATAAACTAAAGAATCTCATTTTAAGATTCCTTTATTTTATGCATGGGGCCTTCTAGGGACAGAAAAGAGGCACGTTCACCAATAAGATGATGTATGTCACGAGAACAAAGTAGAGGCTTGGCGTCCTTGAATTTTAGATTATCTCCTATAATGGTGGGCATTGGAATAGGATACTCTATTGTTGGAGCATTACACTTATTTGTCATTTTATTCACACTTCTACAAATGTAAGATTTTTTTTCTCATAGACCGCGTCAAATTGCAGCGTATTAGAAATTTCTCAACATTAGAGAAATCTTATGCCTTAATTTAGTATAATTTTACACCACACACAGATAGAGATATAAGAGAACTACATTTTTTATGAGAAAAAACTTGCAAAAGAAAACCACATGATCTTAAAATTAAATAATTTCAGGCTCATTGGATTTCTCTCGTCGAGACACTCCATTTGACTATAAAAAAGAAAAAGTTTAGAAATTATTTAGCCTTATGATTGATGCACCAAAATATTTGATAACATTATATGTGTTTGGTTGGGACTTAATTAGCCTTAGATATGATTACTTTTAGCGTTATTGGGTCGTATTGTCAAGACAATCAATTTGACTATAAACTTGTTGAAATAAATTCTTGGATGATTTGAATTTGATATGCTTCTTGCTCAAAATGCATGTAGATTCACCCCTATAGATAATTATTTTATGACAAACTAATAATTATATTTTTGATTTAATATTAAATATTTAAATGTTTTATATATATATATATATATATATATATATATATATATATAAAATATCGACTTAGATATGTAAATAAATAGTGAATTGTGTTGCATGCATGTAAATGCCTCAATTTATTGCAAGAGAATAAGCTCTTACTTTTGGGTTATTTATACATGCATACATTAAAAGTTATATGCTTAACAAACCTCTTTTAAGTAAATATCTTACATTTGATAATTTTGTACATTCCAATCAAAGTCATCATAAAAAATATCATATACTAAATCAAAATAAAATTTACAGACTTGCCTCATAATCCTCATGTATTTACATATCAAATATATAATGTTTGATACTTACATTAATAACCCTATGTTGCCATAAACTTATGTATATATTTCATTTTTAAATTTTAATAATAATAACATTTTTTAGGTGATTTAAAATTCGTATTTTATTTACTCAAATATAAAAATTTTTAAAAAATAATCATGAAAAAAGTGAAAAATATATAGATAAATAATTAAGAATTATGTGAAATGTATGTAAGCGCAGCTAAAATAGAACACATATTTACTTATATTCTAACAAGTCACATGCATGCATCACCCAACAGTACTATAAATTCATCAAGATAAACTTGAAAAAAGGGCAAAAACTACCCAAAAAATAAAAAAAAAAAGTCAGATAATGAAAGCATCTCCCAAAATGCCAATCTCTTTTCTTAATCTAAGGAAATACCCAAAAAAAAAAAAAAACAAAAAACAAAAACTTAATTTAAAATCAACCACAATGACACAATCCTTGCACATTGGGAAAACCAATGGCAATGAAAACATTTAACATGAACAACAGATCACTTCCTCCTCTTAGGAGGTGGTTGGTCTTCTTCATCCTCTTCATCCTCGTCCTCGTCTTCCCCATCCTCATCATCATCCTCATCATCATCCTCCTCATCATCATCATCATCGCTTCCACCTCCAGCACCTCCACCATTTGCCTCAAGCTCATCCTCTTCATCATCCTCTTCGTTCCCATCATCCCCCGAGTAATCTTCTTCGCCTTTATCATCATCTTGCTCGCCTCCATCATCCTCCTCATCATCATCCTCCTCATCATCATCCTCATCAGAGCCGCCATCATCCTTGTTCTCGGGCATGGATTCACCTCTGATCATCCTTAGAGATGATAGAAGAAACCTACAAAGCAGAGAAACAGAATAAAAGTATCCGACGAGCATAGGAACGTTGATTTACCTCTCAACAATATAATTTGGCATCGGAAAAGCTTACTGTTTAATTATCTCACAGTTTTCAGTTAAAAAATCTGTTCCACTAGGTGCAGATCCAATCTGCATCAAGCAAAAAACTAAGCTTATTGATAAAGTTTAGAATAATTAACAACATAATTCCATTGAAATACATGCAACATTATGTAATTGAGAGGAAAAAGGTGCTGCTAAACAAAGCTGAACAAAACCAAACCAAACCAAAAAAAAAAGCAAAACTAGACAGACGCAATGGACAATAAAATAGTAGATTTCAACAATCATGAAAACAATATAAAAAATAAAATATTCACCCATTTACTCATTTAGAGATCAATGACTCCAAGAAATAGTTTCAGTAAATAATTTTCTTGCAGGCTCGCAATCCCTTCTCTCCACTTTATTTCATTAACATTTTACAAATGGATTCCCTGTTCATGTTTATGGTTAAGATGAAAAAGCTATTAAACCTTCATTTTGCTGTGCAAAACAAGTCCTCACTACACCCACAGAGGCCATTGAGCTTCTCCGCAATTAATTAATGTGAAACCATGGTGTAGTTGTTCAAGCAATACACATATCACAATTCATAATAAATCAAAAGTGTGAAATGTAGAATTCTTAGAACCAATAACAAAAGAAATCCCTAGTAAAGATTATAATATCAGTTAGCTCAAATGACAATAACTGCATACGATTAATGTATTTCTTTAAATGTTGCGCTATCTATATTTATAAATAGGGAAAAATAGAGCTTGCATGGCATTACATTACCATCTATTTACTTCACCAATCGAAGTCGGGAAATGAAATACAATGATAACAGTTTATAATTACAAAATGCTGCTCAATTTACAAGAGAGCAAGATCTCAGCGCTTCATTTTATATGAGAACTTCTAATGTTAGGTTTTTTTCAAATTGCTTAGGTCTTTTGGAGGCGGCAATGTTTTTTAAGAAAATCAAGGAAAATTGGTTCCTCCATGAAGTTGGTTTGGCTATCTAATCATATATCTATTTTTACTTGTCTAAGGATGCGTTTGGGGCAGGCAATGAGGTGCCTGTTTTATCACACCATGGTTTTTCCTATTTGGCAAAACTACATTTTGCCTGCGTTTTCAAAAAGCTACATTTTGCACCGGATCTGACTACCTCAGCTACATTTTGCCACCAGTGGCTGCTAGAAACCTGTTGTCCGACTTTTTAAAAAAAAAAAATTTGTAATAACCACCATAGGTTTTTGAACCAGCAACTTCTTATGCAGCAACTTCACAACTTCTTCTTCAAACAATTGCAGATGCCCCAAACATATCCTAAGTTGATGATTTTCTTGCAAGTGGCCTTTTAGTAGTTCTTTCTCCTTCAATAGCCATTATTCCTTTTCTTTAAATCTACCTCCAATATTGTTTATCTTTTAAAAGCATGAAAAATGTTTTTTGGTTCAATTCTTTATGATTTCTATCATGTGCTCGCAAAAGTAATTGAAATCATTAAAAAAGAGGTTTCACATAAGTTTAGAAAGCTCAGCTTGCATTCATTTTATTTTTTTAACTAGTTATGTAGTTTATCAATTTCATTAATCTGGATTTTATATGCCTTATAACGCTTAAAGTTCCATGCAAGTTGAACACCCTTATGTTCTCTGTTGTTATGTCAATTTGGTTTTCAAAACATGTTTTCTAGAATATTATTTCAATGTAATAATTTCATCATAATTTTAAATTTGTACTTTCATAAAAAACTACCGGCTCTGGGCCACAAGCCAGCCATACATCATTAGTAAAAAAATCCTTAAGACATAAAGTACATTCGCCATTAACAGAAGCCAGCCTTCATATCTACATGGATAGAAAAGCTAAAGGACCTACCAAGGGATTGCAAAACAAAAAAACCAAGCTGAACATTGTAGGAAAATTAATGAAGCCAGCAAAGTAATTACCCAAAATATATAAATAATTAATTACATTTAATTTTACATTTTTGCTTTATCCTTTTTTTTTCTGTTTTGAAATTCTTATAAGTGACATGAAGAAATCAAAGACAATGTTTTGGAGCAAAGCAATAGAAGAGTAGTTATTTACATAAACAGCAGCTCAAAAAAGATGAGCTTGCTTAACTTCTCTTCCACGGACTAAAAATTATATAAAAATATATATTTTACCTAAACAGTTATTTAAAAAAAAGGATTTTAGACAATTCAACCCAATCTTCATCATTCCAATAATTAACATTATCACATTTCAATTAAGAAGCTCGGTTTGAAAACAAAAACAACTGCTTTTCAATCTGGCATTCATAGAATTGAATGCCCCCAATGTTTTTCTAAAACAGCACCCAATGTTTTTCTAAAACAGCACAACACCACAAAGTTACCCAGTATGATCATAGGTTAGAAAGTAACTCGAGCTTTAGATATGCCTTAAACTTAAGCAAGTACATATCAGAATACCTAATAACAAAAAAAATTCTATTATATAAATACTACTACATTAAAAATTAAACAAATTTTTATGTGTTTAATAGCATTTATAGACAGCTTTCGAAGTAATTAAGTAATTTCATGTTCTGAATGAAAAATAATCATGATACACAATCAATTACATGGAGAATTACAAATGCGTACAAAACTTTCTGCTATCCTACATTGAGAACAATTGGATTTTAAAAAATATACATATAAAGAATAAAATAGGAAAATTTTAAGCAAGTTTAAACATACTTAATAGAAAAGGCAGAAACATAACAAAATCAAAGAGAACACATGCTACTATCTTAAAATCTATTCATGAGATGAACACTAAAAATATGTACAATTAAGACAATCTTAAATTAGTTTGAAGTACTCAAGTGGCAAACCATGATTTCCAGATGTTCTATTACAAGAACAAGGCAATAAACCTTGTCTAGTTACAGGAATCCATAGCACGCCATTCAGTGTCAAAGTAGCCAGATTTCTAATTTTCTAATTGGAAAGTGGTTAATAGCTTGTCAATGATGTTTTAACCAGTGCTAAAATGTAAAATCTACAGCTGCTTTACTGCAGCGAGCCAAATGTATACGCATATTCATCATGAGCTTTAGTATAAAATGCATTTTCAATGCCCCTTCAACAATAAAATGGTCAAAAAACTGTCTTGAGACAATTTTGCACCCCAAGAGGCAGTAAACTACAGGCTATACCAGATTTACAGCTTGAAATAAGGGAGAATACAATCAGTTTTCCATAACCCAACTATCCAAGAATCCAACCAATAGTTCCCAAGGTTTTTGCACTATATAAAAATGGGCACCAATGTTGCTACAGTTATGTGAAATTAAACGCATTAGGGGAAAGAAATCCGTAACTGGGAAACAAGATAGGCAGGTGAAGCGGAACCTCAAAGTAAAAACATTAGAATTTTTTTTTTCCAACCCAAACATATGGTAGGATTCAAGCCTACAAAAGTGAAGATACAACAAATGAGAAGTCAAATGGGCAATCTTTTGATCCATAACTAAAATGACGAAAAGGAAGTCATAAAAATGTATAAGAAAATATCAAAATATGTAAATCTTACACCCTAAATACAAGCCCTATCATCTATTAATAGAAAGTTAAACCATACAATTTAGAAGGGAATGATACATCCATCAGGTCCACAACCAAAACCAGTAAAGAGAAAGAAACATTAAATTTCTCACGTCGCATTCATATTGATCTTTATATTTTCGTAAGTTAGTTAACGCTACTATAAACAGGGAATCCTAGAATTCATTGACAACCAAAAAAAAAAAAAAAAAAAAAAAGGAGACAACTTGCAAAGAGAATCTTATTTAAACACAAAAAACTATGCATCTAACCTCGATTTATCAAAAGATTAAAACTTTAATCTAACTTCAATACAGTGCGCAAATTCTCCAAACAACCAGAGAAAAAAGAAAGACAGAAACTGATACCACGCATAGAAGCCAAGAAAGATACTTCCCAGCATCCAAAATCACTTCCAGCGCAGCAGATTCCATCAAACGCATCAAAACTAAATCAAGAGCAGCTCTGTTGCTCTCGTGGCTGCAGACGGTTTCCATTTCTGGAAGCTATGGAGAGAGAGAAAGAAAAAGGTAAAACTAGAGAAGAAGAAGAAGAAGAAGAAGAAGAAGAAGAGAAGGAAACCCTAAATTACGGTCACCCAACAAATCGAATGCCCAAACAAACGGGATCTGTCGGAACGACTCGGGAGGGCTTTACGGGAAATGTTAGGGTTTTGAAAGATTGGGATCTTCTCCCATCACCTCGGTACTAATCAGAGCCATGTATGCTGCTTTGGATGGATAGGATTAAGCTCATGCTTTTTGGAGCGATCATAACCCTCCAAAGCAAACCTTGTTCAAGATACCACAAAAAAAGGCTATATTGGAACCTTTTGTTTCACCAAATGCTTAGTCCTTAGTTAAAAAGGTTATATTAGATGGGGTTTCTCCTAAAGACCATTTTGATGATTTTATTTTTACGAGGTTTAATTTTCCTCTTAATATGAAAGTTGAAGATATTATTCATTATACCAGTCGGAGTTACCCCAAAATTTTAGTAGTCTTGATTTTTGTATTGAAGCTATTTGTAAGATATATATTACCAATGGCTTTATATGTCCTTGAAATACGAGTTTTATTTTTTCTCATAAATTTTTAATCTTTTTCTTTAACTCTTATCCTTCTGTTAATTGGTTTAACTTGATTTCATTTAAAGAGCATTATTTGAAGTATGTTCTTTATATTATGAAGGGCCTCAAAACTTGTGATATTATCTCTTTAAGAGGGATGAATGTTAATTCTATTCGTGTTTTGTGTTTAAATGATTTTAAAATAAATGATCATCTCTTTTTTTAATGTTCTTTTTCTCACTTATTTTTTAAAATATGTTTTTCTGGTGGTAAGTTAACTTTTTCATTGCTCCTAATAATATTTATCAGATTTTCTATCATTCTGATATCTACTCTGCAAAATCCATTAAGTGTTTCATCTTTTAGTTTTACACGTTAAGACGTATGTCATTCGGTATGAGAGGAATTCAAGGATTTCTAGAAATAAATGTATATCTCTGGAATCTAATATTTGTTATATTCTTTGGATGTTATTATTAAGAGTTGGTAATAAAAATTTAAAAATTATATTCCCAACTCTATCAGAAATTTCTACAATTTTTAACAACTTTTCTTTGTTTTTTTTATTATTACTTTGCTCGCTAGATTTGGTTTTGGGGCTCTATTTTATGTTTTTCTCTGTTTAGTTTTAGAGTTTTTAATTTTTTCTTTCTTTTTGAATCCCGGTCCTTCAATTATGTATATTTAGTTACTAAATATATATTTATTGTTCTTGGTTAGAGATTTTCTTTATGATAAATACTATATGGATTTTAATCTTTTTCTTTTTTTTTTTTTTTTTGTCTTGATTGATTGATGGTTACTNAAAAATCCTTAAGACATAAAGTACATTCGCCATTAACAGAAGCCAGCCTTCATATCTACATGGATAGAAAAGCTAAAGGACCTACCAAGGGATTGCAAAACAAAAAAACCAAGCTGAACATTGTAGGAAAATTAATGAAGCCAGCAAAGTAATTACCCAAAATATATAAATAATTAATTACATTTAATTTTACATTTTTGCTTTATCCTTTTTTTTTCTGTTTTGAAATTCTTATAAGTGACATGAAGAAATCAAAGACAATGTTTTGGAGCAAAGCAATAGAAGAGTAGTTATTTACATAAACAGCAGCTCAAAAAAGATGAGCTTGCTTAACTTCTCTTCCACGGACTAAAAATTATATAAAAATATATATTTTACCTAAACAGTTATTTAAAAAAAAGGGTTTTAGACAATTCACCCCAATCTTCATCATTCCAATAATTAACATTATCACATTTCAATTAAGAAGCTCGGTNATTTTAGACAATTCAACCCAATCTTCATCATTCCAATAATTAACATTATCACATTTCAATTAAGAAGCTCGGTTTGAAAACAAAAACAACTGCTTTTCAATCTGGCATTCATAGAATTGAATGCCCCCAATGTTTTTCTAAAACAGCACCCAATGTTTTTCTAAAACAGCACAACACCACAAAGTTACCCAGTATGATCATAGGTTAGAAAGTAACTCGAGCTTTAGATATGCCTTAAACTTAAGCAAGTACATATCAGAATACCTAATAACAAAAAAAATTCTATTATATAAATACTACTACATTAAAAATTAAACAAATTTTTATGTGTTTAATAGCATTTATAGACAGCTTTCGAAGTAATTAAGTAATTTCATGTTCTGAATGAAAAATAAT
>JXCR01146177.1:141636-167238 GCA_002079205.1 Phalaenopsis hybrid cultivar
CTTGTTCTTGAATGGAGGTTAAAGTTTTACTTTGGGCAAGTAAAGTTTGAGCTCTTTTATTTTTTTCCCCCTTACTTCCATTTATTTATCTATTTTAATTATTTGTTTTCTCCTTTGTTGGGTTTCCTTTCTTTCCCATGTTTATCTTTATTTACAGGTGACTTTGATGATCATGTAATTGTTTGGGGAGTTTGGCTTGGCTGATACTGCATACTTATTGTCTTCTTCCTTTTTTTTTTTTGTTTCTTAGCTAGTTTATAATCTCTTTTCTTGGTCTTCTGTCAGATTAGATACTGCATCTGGTTTTTGGTCGAGATTTGGCTTTTGTGATATGATGATAGTCTGCCTTGCATTGAAATTTAATTGTTCTTTTGTATATATTGATTTTTTTTATTTATATACATTGTTCATGGATAGAGGTTTAATGTATTACTTTGGGTGTGTGATGTTTGAGCTCATTTATTTCATCCTTCCCCCTTCTTTTTCTCTATCTGTTTCAAGACCTTTATTTCTTTATGTTGTTGATCTTTTAACTTCCATTTTTTCCTGCTTTGTTCTTGTTTCTTATTTCCTTTTGGTTGATATATGTTTTATCCTTTGATGGGAATCCTTTTCAGGTGACTTAGATGATCTTATAGCTGTTTGTGGAGTTTGGCTTAGTTGATACTGTACATTTATAAAGACTCTTCACTTCCTAGTTGGTGTTCTTACAAATATTTTGGAGTTTTATATTGGTTGTTGCTTTGTTTGTTTGCTGATGTTGGGGAAATTTTGCTTATTTATGTGCCCTACTTTGTTAGATTGTTGTGTTTGTTATTCTTAAGTGTGTCTAGTTGCTTTAGTGTTGTTGGTGTTGTTGCCGTTATTTCTTAATAGTTTATTTATTTTGTGTTCGTTGTAATTTCTTTGTCTTCATATTTTACCTTTTTTTCTTAATAAAGCTGGGCGTAGCTAGTCATTTGAGATTGTTTTTGTATTAAATTTTTTTTTTACATTTAATTTAAAATAAAAAAATGTTTGGCTTATTTGATTATGATGCGATTGTTTTAAAAAAAACTTAACACACCTAAACTTTATTTTGAGTATTTCCAAAAACATATTAATTTATTTTTTAACATAAAAAAAATAAAAATACATTAAATAATTATGTTTGAAAAATAAAAAAACAAAAATAAATTAATCCCAAATAACTATTTAAAGAGCAATATCACTCTTTCAATTTCAAATTTAACCCAAGATGCTCTTTCATATAATTTTAATTTAATNTAAAAATACATTAAATAATTATGTTTAAAAAATAAAAAACAAAAAAAAAATTAATCCCAAATAACTCTTTAAAGAGCAATATCACTCTTTCAATTTCAAATTTAACCCAAGATGCTCTTTCATATAATTTTAATTTAATCACCCATTCAGATAAGAAAAGTTAATCAAAAGTGCATCAACATTTGACTAATTTTAGAATAAGCATCAAAATAAAAAATATCAATAGATCAATCCAAAAATTAGATTGATTGTTGGTAATGTTCCGACAACTTGTAAAACAGTCTCTGCAAAGTGGAAGTATGTAAGCTTGATTAGCATATAAAAANCTATCAATAGATCAATCCAAAAATTAGATTGATTGTTGGTAATGTTCCTACAACCTGTAAAACAGTCTCTGCAAAGTGGAAGTATGTAAGCTTGATTAGCATATAAAAAAGGTAGAAATTAATTTTCTATTTCAAATTTAAATATCATACCACGAACTCCATAAAATACATATCCCGAGTGGCACTCAAAATCTATATCCATGAGAGATATGGTTGTTTATTTTTGCTCTGAATGATCTCCATGATTCGCATCATGTGTAGCCTGGAGTAGTAGAACCTGCAAATGATCCATTAGGTATATTATAAAATTGAATGAAAAATTGAAATTACTATACTATAAAAAAGAAAGTTAACTTATGAGTCGCCCTCCGACTCAATATAGACTTTGCTGGCGGTGTCAGCCATCTCAGGTGTTAGACTCAAGGGGTCTGGCTCATCGGATGAGGATGGTGGATGGAAATAAGCTAGAGTGAGAGGTGGTGTCTGCGAGGGACCCGAAGCAGGAANCTTTCTATTTCAAATTTAGATATCATACCAAGAACTCCATAAAATACATATCCCGAGTGGCAATCAAAATCTATATCCATGAGAGATATGGCTGTTTATTTTTGCTCCAAATGATCTCCATGATTCACATCATGTGTAGATTGGAGTAGTAGAACCTGCAAATGATCCATTAGGTATAGTATAAAATTGAATGAAAAATTGAAATTACTATACTATAAAAAAGAAAGTTGACTTATGAATCACCCTCCGACTCAATATAGACTTTGCTGGCAGTGTAAGCCATCTCATGTGTTGGACTCATGGGACCTGGCTCATCGGATGAGGATGGTGGACCGAAATACGCTAGAGTGAGAGGTGGTGCCTGCGAGGGACCCGAAGCAGGAAGAGGAGCAATAAAAGGGATCATCAGAGTGGCCGCATGAGTGTCATACTTATCAGCGAAAATAACAGCTATCTTCAGCGTCCGATACGTGTTCCCCAAAATACTCTAAATGTTGGGTCTCTCGGGAGGCTGAGAACCTGCCATGTACAATAGAAAAAAAAAGATATAGTTATAAGCATGGTTAGTATGTAATATAAGATAGAAAATTAAAAGCACAAAAGTGAAACATGTCGTGTCCACACTTAAAATCAAGAAAATTAAGCAGGACAACTACAACATAAGAAACAAAAATAATGACAAAAAAGATGCAAAAAGTAATCATCTAAGTATACATACCATTTTTAATATGTCTCTTTCGATGATCTGGATTTTGAGGAACTTAAAATTTTTTCGTCAATTTCATCATCATTTTCATCCATATATGGAGGGACTTCTTCATAAATTCTCAATGTATCCTCTAAGGGTAATTCCTCATTGATTGAGCTAAGCTGAATACAAAAATTAGACACAACTGACTCTTTGTGAATAGGTTCGATAGCATTCAACATCTCAAAAAATGTGTGGTATATTGTTCAATACAATGGCCCAATCAAGTTTATCCCTTGCTCATCTGAGATATCGAACATAATAAATCGGACTAGCCCAACTTGTCAGAATAAATGGGTCATACTTTGCATATGTTCTGTTCATCTTAACTTTGATAATATCATACGGGTCGAGTTTCTGAGTTCCTCGATCAGGAACGTGATCAAACTACTCACAGTTGATCATGTAGACATTATGTTCAACATAGTCTGGATATTGCAACTGAACTACTTCATTTATTATGTTGTAATAGTTAATCTCGTTATCTGTGTGTGTGTTTTCTCTAACATAACACCATAGTTATGAGTTTGTTTTCCTTCATACTAGTAGCTCATATGAAATTTGTAGCCAATAACTTCAAATCATTTTCATGTCTTCACGCTATGAATAGACCCCCAAGCAAGATCTAATAAACCTTGGTATCACAGACCTAGTAGAACAACCATGGCATAATTAGATTAACATTGTATAGTATAATTACACAACATATTGGTGAATTTAAAAGTTATTTCAATGCACGTGTAATTTGAAATATTTTGGAAATTCTTTTTTGATTTTCTTGCTTACAAGAGAGTTATCATCTACGTTCAAACTCTTCGTAAATAACTTGTAGACATCATTGTGAATTGTATGTCTGAATGGTAAAGCATCCTGTAAAAAAATATTTGATTATGTTTAATCTTACTGTAGAAATGATTGTATTCCATCGTTGTTCAGTAGAACATACAAAGTAGCTTCTTGAAGCTCTCCATCTTTTAGGTAGCGCGTACTATGTCTGCATAATGGTTCGTTAGATATTTCGAATACCGATAATTTTGTTTGCAAGAGCATCAGACCAACAGTTTCATGCTTAGGTTGTCCTTGATCGAAGTAATAAGAAAAGAAAGTGATTGTCTCTTGTAACATGTATGTCTCACATATCGGACTCTCAAAACGTACTTTATTCTTAACATTCTTTTTTTATTTTATTCATAAATTTTCACAGTTTAGTCATTTAAAAAAATAAGACAATATTTCACTTCAAAAATAAAAGACGTACCTCTCAATATTGTCTTATGACAAAGATGAATAGTCAGATGCTCTGTAGAGTCAAAAACACAGGGAGGAAAAATCTGTTCAAGCTTGCATAACAATAATGGAATACTTGCGTTAGAACTTCACAAAGAATGAACATCCAAAGTGCCTGCGTGCAACTCTTTGAAGAATGAACTGATTTTGATAGCATCGACTTTAACAAAGAATTGAATATAATTGATAATAAACACTGCATGAAAATATGGAAATCGTGACTCTTCATGTCAAATATTTTCCCCATGCCCAAATCAACACATCGGTCTATGTTAAGGGCACAACCACTTGGAAACTTCAAGGAATGCAACCACTCAAATATTGCTTTGCATTGATCTGATGTGAGAAAATATGTTGCTTTGGGCTTATTACTTTACCTGCATTTGTCTCTTATAGTTCTAACCCCCTTCTCTTGCAATATTCTTTAATTTTCACTCTTGCTTTGATATTGTCCTTTGTTTTTCTCTTGATATTAAGAATAGTGTTAAATATATTACTAAAAAAAATTTAATATGAATAACATCCAGATTATGCCTACACAAATTGATTTTTCAGTGTGGAAGATACCAAAAAATACGCTGTTTCATCCAATCATGTGTAATACCATAATCTACAAGTTGACTTGAGGCTAATTATGCTCTCTCATTGATCTTTGGAACTTCAATGATTAACTGCAATATATCGCTTCCACTAATTCTTGGGGTGGACTTGATCTTCACTCTATTTCTGAAAAATGTATCTTTATCTCTCCGGAATGGGTGATCATGTGCAAAGAATCTTTGGTGACAATCAAACCAGAAATTATTTCTTCTATGCTTCAAAGTGAATGTTTTAGACATGTTCATCTAGTAGGGACATGTCAATTTCTCTATTGTGCTCTAACCAGATAACATCTCATAAGCAGCGAAATCACTGATTATTCACATAAGAGCAACTCTAAGGTAAAAAATTTTGTTTTGTTGCAATAGCATAAGTCAACACTCCAGTTTCCCACAATACCTAATGCTCATCTATAAGAGGTTGTAAGTACACATCAATTTTACTCTTTAGGCTATGTGAACCTGGTATGTTCAACATTAGAAATAAGAACGACAAAGTTATACACATATCAGGGGGCAAATTATATGGCGTAATAATAACAACAAGGAAAGGGTTTTATAACATGAATGTAAGGTGTGAACCTCATATGCACGTAAGCTAAGCCTGACATTGCATGGTTATGGTGTAAAATTCAGATAACTGTGGAAGTAGTGCTTCAAAACTTCACAAGCTGAGGAATGAGTCATTGTACTAGCATTAACAGATTCAGTATTATGTCATGTCATGTGGGAAGCTGTGCGCATAGAATCAAACAGTCATTGAAGTCGTGAAATGAGAGGAAAATAAAAGAGACGTTTGTAAGGAATATTTTTTCTGGTTTTTAATTTTTCTTTCCCTTAGTTTGAACCTATCAGCACTGCAAAATTTAAATTTTCTCTCTTGTGCATTCTCCTTGTAATATAACATACAACCATTGACGCAGCAATCTATCTTTTCAAATAGTAGCCCCAACTTTGTCACTAACTTTTTAGTTATGTACAAATCTTCTAGAACTAAATTATCAGCAGGGTTTGTTTATTTATTAATGTTGTTACCTGATTGAAGCATTCTTTGGGCATGTTAAAATCATATTTGATACTCAATATTCTTAGGACGACTATTAACTTTGTGTGCAAAGTGCATCTTTCCCACAATGGTTGTTGGGTGGTAATTAATAGTTCATAAAATTGTTTTGTTTCATTTTTTGGGCGCCCGATCATCATCAGGCATACTCCCAACAAATTGATCCTTGCTCACATCATCAATCATTTGCTCATACATGTCAGAATCTTGATTAATTGTTGGGGCATAACTTAATGAGGCCCCCACATTATTGTACTAAACATCTAGTTCAAATTCACCATATCAAGTCCAATACCAATAATCGAGTTTAAATCCCCTACGGTATAGGTCCAACTTCACTTCTTCAGGCGTCAAGTACGCTTTAATCTTGTGCTTCGCATAGGGGCATCAAAACCTAACTTTTGAGAGGTAAACGAGTAGCTGAGCAATTAACTCGTCAATTAATTTTTTTCTTCATATATATATTCTGTTATATATCCACGATCTAACGCTTCGAATATCCATATGTATCATAAATGTAACTCTATATATTAGTGCACATACACATTACACATCATACTTGAAACCTTAATCCACCTACACATCATACCCGAAACTCAAAACCCACAAATCCAGAGAATCAACCTAAATTTTTCTAAGTACAAACATAACACAAATTTAGATGTGATGTGCACCTGCACATCACACCTAAATTTTCATAACAAAATTACTTATGTATTTACATATCTCACTACTAAAATTTCATATTACATACATATCACAAAATTTCTTATGCATTCACATATCCCACACATAATTTTCATATTTACATACATGCCACAATTTTCTTATGCATTTACATATCTCGCTCCTAATTTCATATTTATATACATAGCACAATATTTCGGATGCATTCACATATCTCACACAAAAATTTAATAATTACAGACATACCATAATTTTCTTACGCATTTACATATCTCAAACCAAAATTTTCATACATAGCATAAAATTCTTATGTATTTGTATATCTCACACCTGAACTTAGGGAAAACCATGAAATCCATATGCATTTCATACCTAATAATGGAATACGAAAAAAAACTCGAGCAAAACTAACATATTTTCGGATTTAACACATATGCAAGGAAAAAAAGATAAAAAACCGCTAAACCCAAGCTTGGAGACGTGGATGAAGATTTCTAACATTGGACGGGGTTGGAGCAAAGAATCGGACCCTAAATCGCCAAAGAAGCTCGGAGGTGACGAGCGAAAGCCGAAGAAAGGAAATGAGCGCGAATTGGAGTTGAGGTTCGCGGGAAGACTCTTTTAGGGCGTTAGTGTAGGCCTTAGAATAGGCCATGACTGACGCTAATAAGTGAGAGTAGCGTCGGCCATGCATCTACCACTCGACACTACTTTTCTGCGTCCAGTTTCTGAAAGCGAAATCGCGCAGTGATTCTAAACTGTCGCTAATCGGTCAATAATTTTGCGTCAAAAATAAATTTGACGCTAATTATGTGTAAATTCACAGTTTTCCTACAATGGTGGGTGCACTCGTCTAAGGGTGCGGGTGTGCGGGTTCTTGCATGAGCGCACTTTCGAGTGGTGCAACTATTTCACTTGCTCAGTCTCGTGGAATAATTATGCATGGGTTCAACGCAGGTGCACATGGGACAGGCGCTAAGGCTCTGACAGTAAGCACGACTGCGCTTGGCTAAGGTGCAAGAGCGCCCTTCTGAGCATTGCTTGGAACGGGTGTGCTCGCCTGGTTTTCCGCCTTTTGGCCCGCCAATTCGCCTCTCTTTTCCCCAAGTAGATTAAACCTTTTAACCAGCACTACATGACCACAATATTTTTTCCAATTCAATAAAACAAGGATTAACATAACTGAAATTTGTGCTTATTTTTTCCACATTATATGCTGACTACGTGATAGCTTATTCCATGCAACATGTTTAGTTTTTGTTTATGAAAGTATACATGCTTGTAACTTATGACTTTAGGTTTCAGGAAAATTGTCATGCAAGTTAGCAAGTTGGGTTATATGTGGTTCCATTTAAGTTAACAAGTTGGGATATGTTTTGCTCATATGCTTTGGAATGAGTATTCTCATGAGTTAGGTATTTAGGGAGAGATTTGAAATGCTCCTATAATTATTTTATAATAATTAAAAGGAGTACTTATTTTTATAAAAAAAATTATACAAAATAAATATTCTTGAATGTATTTATTTTATGCAAAAATTTATATAAACTATAAAGTAATTATGTTTATGAAACATTTATACAAATTAAATTTGCTAAAAAGCTAATTAATTTCATAAAAAAATTATATAAATTAAATGTACTCTAAAAAGGATTATCTTTACTTAAGTGTGCTCTTCTTAAAGAGAGGAAAAATAGAGATAAGTATATGTGGTTTAGCTTCAAATCATTTCATAAATTTATTTTAAACTTTGGATTATTCTAACTCAAGTCATTAAAATAAAACTTAAAATAAAAATTTTCCAACAAAAAAAAAAAGAAAATTTTAAATAAAACCTTTTTAAAAATAAAGCCTAAAACAAACTTTTTTTCAAAAAGAAGAAAAGTTTAAAAAAATTCTCTTAAAATAAAACCTACAACAAGCATTTTTTAAAAGAACCATAAACAAAAGTCTTTCAAATAAAACATAAAACAAAGCTTTCAAAAAAGAAGCTTAACAAATATTTTTTTTTCAAAAACAAAACTTTTTTATAATAAAACTTAAGCCTTTTTTTTAAATGAAAATTTTTTTCAAACATAAGTGAGAAGCTATTAATGGAATTTCTCTTGCGAGCTCACCAATTGCATGGATTCTCATTATATAGCTTTGCAAATCCTCCTGAATAGTAAACTTGTACAAGACTATACATGTTCATACGACTGGCTCATGAATGAACATGTTCTCACTCAAGAACATGTGATTTACATGCTTATCTATTAAACACGTAAGTCTTAGGCAAATCCATGCATACACGCTTCCCCGATCAAGTTTCATTTAAATGTTAGTTTTTTTTTTTTTTTTTTGGTGGCAAAAATATTTATAAAACTATCTTTTCTATGTATTTTTGAAAGAAAGCATGTGAATGAAACTTAAGTATGAAAAATATAAATATGAATGGCCAGAATAAATCTTTTCTAGACATATAAGTTCAATATAAAAGTTAAATCTAGGATGGAAAACACTGAATAGAAAACCAACTACAAAACTGAAATTAGAAAACCCTTTCACAATGACCGATAAATTAGGAGTTAAAATAATTCATGAATTAAACATTTAACCCTCAAAACAACTATAAAACCTACCACCTTATATCACACAAATAACAAATTATTAAATAAAAACACAACAAGTTAATACATAATCAGTTTCTCAAATTTATTATCTCTACATGAACAAAAAAAACTTTGATTGCTATAAAATCATGTATTCATTGAGTGCAAGCCATATGTTCATACTTGTGATAACAATAGATCACACTAATTATTAGGTAAGCATATGGTAGTACGAAAACTAAATTAAGACTTAAAATAAATCGAACGAACTTTAACCATTCAACGTGAACAACACAAATTAAACAAGAAATAGTATATATAACTAAAGATTTGAAGTTGTTACATCTTAGTTCATGTTTACACTACAACATCTTAGTTCATGTTTACACTAAAATAAAACTCACAAACACAAAAAAAATGCCATTTTCAAATTTTAACAAACTACAATTACAAGAAGTCTAGAAAGAGAAAAAAAATGAAAATTAATAATTTTGCATATTGAAATTTGTTCTCCTTTGTTCTTTTCATTTATCTTTTGTGCTCTCTTCGGTATTTTTATTCGCATGCTCATTATGCACTATCGCACAAAAAATAAGTCCATCATACGAACAGGTCCTAACAACATCATGAGACATGGAATGATACCTTCTCAAACTGCCTTGGTGATTCCCCAATCAATTTGAAAAATGGCTTCAATTTTGAGTATGTTGGATCGTTGCATTGTGTTGTTGGGAAGATAGTGTCATGATGCTACTTATGGCGCTTAGTTCTAACACTGATGATAAGCTCTCTATTTTTTTTGTTCAAATTATGCTATTTATGGCTCTGCAGTGCTCCAAATTGTGGCACTGTGCTGATAAGTTCTCTATTATGTGAGGTGTCTTACTCTATGTTTAGAAGTCATTCAGCCTCGCTAATTTGGCAATGTGACACCCACAGCCAGCACCGCGAGGCCAAACTCTAGAGACCTTCTCTTCAGCATTCAAGTGTCATGGTGTTGCATGGTCGACACTCCTATGCTAGGCTCTCGGGTTTCTTGTCGTTGAACAATCAGATGAACAACATCTAAAATTCTTGATCTTTGCCTAAGCTTTCCTTCATAAAAATTTCTGTTAAAAATATCACAATCAGTAATGATAACTATGCAACAGAATTTATTATTATTATTATTATTATTTAATTCACTTATCTCATTCAATAATGCTCTCACCCAATCACCATTACAATCTCTTAGAAACACAATACAACAATGGTTTTCTAATAAACTCATCATTGTAGTAAATACTGAAATTATTTTAAAAAACAAAAAAAAAAGTACTTAATGATAATGTTAACAATAATTTTTAAAGCTTGTTACGATAATCCGCCTCCACACATTTTCCAAAAGCTTCGAGACGTGTTTTCAAAACGCACTACATCTATTAAGATGCCCCAAACAGGCCCCCTAAGTGTAAGAAAATTTAATATGATGAGCATCCCGTGCAAATATGTATTGATTGCATCACAGGAACAGGTTGTCTATTATTACAAATCATGTTTAACTTTTTTTTTCACACAAGAAGCATTATTGGATGCAAATGTACGAAATGTATATTTATTTGAAAATGAGGACACCAAAAAATTTTCTGAAAGAGTAGCCGTCTATGAGCAATTGAATCTTTCAAAGGGGTAGAATGATATGGTGCAACATAATAGGAGTAAATATTATGCATGGATATTATAATTACAGATTGGTGGTATTGTCATGAATTCCGACACAATACCTTTCTTCCATAGGAGAAATATTTGCGTACGTAAGACGTATGCAGAGTTGCGTACATATTAGGTTATTCGGATGGTACAAGTAGGGTACGCTTAGGTTACAGAAAAAATTACAAGGGGTATAACCTAAGTGTAACCTACCTGTACCCCCTAATAACCTAATATGTACGCAACTCTGCGTATGTCTTACGTATGCAAATATTTCTCCTTCCACAGAGAGGCATGGTATGTTTTAATCATTCATTCAACATGACATCGACGAGCAAATATTACATCCAGACTCCGGACGTAATTTACGTCCGGAGTTCAATGATGGGGCATCATGTGTTAAGTGGGCCCGCCGCAATATATTGAGATTAATCAGTGTTAAAATTTATAAGGCCCACGTGACACATGACTCCCCACTATTGAACTCTGAATGCGTCTGTCATGCCCGCGTAGCATAACTCTAAAAAATCAAAATATTATGTTCAACATAGTCTGGATATTGCAACTGAACTACTTCATTTATTATGTTGTAATAGTTAATCTCGTTATCTGTGTGTGTGTTTTCTCTAACATAACACCATAGTTATGAGTTTGTTTTCCTTCATACTAGTAGCTCATATGAAATTTGTAGCCAATAACTTCAAATCTACTTCATGTCTTCACACTATGATTAGACCCCCAAGCAAGATCTAAAAAACCTTAGTATATGATTCTAATACTTGTATCACAGACCTAGTAGAACAACCATGACATAAGTGGATTAACATTGTATAGTATAATTACACAACATACTGGTGAATTCAAAAGTTATTTCAATGTACGTGTAATTTGAAACATTTTGGAAATTCTTTTTTCGATTTTCTTGCTTACAAGAGAGCCATCATCTACGTTCAAACTCTTCGTAAATAACCTCCAGAAATCATTGTGAATTGTATGTCTGAAGGTAAAGCATCATGTAAAAAATATTTGATTATGTTTGATCTTACTGTAGAAATGGTTGTACTCCATCGTTGTTCAGTAGAACATACAAAGTAGCTTCTTGAAGCTCTACATCTTTTAGGTAGCGCGTACTATGTCTGCCTAATGGTTCGTTAGATATTTCGAATACCGATAATTTTGTTTGCAAGGGCATCAGACCAACAGTTTCATACTTATGTTGCCCTTGATTGAAGTAATAAGAAAAGAAAGTGTTTGTCTCTTATAATATGTATGTCTCCACATCAGACTCTCAAAACTTTATTCTTAACAATATTTTTTTTATTTTATTCATAAATTTGCAGAGTTTAGTCATTTAAAAAAAAATAAGACAATATTTCACTTCAAAAATAAAAGACGTATATCCATCTATACTACATCGGTCCCCTCAATATTGTCTTATGACAAAGATGAATAGGCAGATGCTTTGTAGAGTCAAAAATGCAGGGAGGAAAAATCTGTTCAAACTTGCATAACACTAATGGAATACTTGCATCAAAACTTCACAAAGAATGAACATCCAAAGTGCCTGCGCGCAACTCTTGAAGAATGAACTGAGTTTGATCAATGGATCTAGCATAGACTTTAACAAAGAATTTAATACAATTGATAATAAACACTGCATGAAAATATGACAATCGTGACTCTTCATGTCAAATACTTTCCCCGTTGCCCAAATCAACACATCGGTCTATGTTAAAGGCACAACCACTTGGAAACTTCAAGGAATGCAACCACTCAAATATTGCTTTGCATTGATCTGATGTGAGACAATATGTTACTTTGGGCTTATTACTTTACCTGCATTTATCTCTTGTAGTTCTAACCCCATCCTCTTGCAATACTCTTTAATTTTCATTCTTGCTTTGACATTGTCCTTTATTTTTCTCTTGATATCAAGAATAGTGTTAAATATATTATAAAAAAAAAATTCAATATGAATAACATCCAGATAATGCCTACACAGATTGGTTTTCCAGTGTGGAAGATACCAAAAAATAGTTTGTTTCATCTAATTATGTGTAACACAATAATCTACAAGATGACTTGAGGCTAATTATGTTCTCTCATTGATCTTTGGCACTTCACTGATTAACTGCAATATATCACTTCCACTAATCCTTGGGGTGGACTTGATCTTCACTCTATTTCTGAAAAATGTATCTTTATCTCTCGGGTTTCTTGTCGTTGAACAGTCAAATGAACTACATGTAAAATTCTTGATCTTTGCCTAACTTTTCCTTCATAAAAATTTCTGTTAAAAATATCACAATTAGTAATGATAAATATGCAACAGAATTTATTATTCTTATTACAATTTAATTCACTTATCTCATTCAATAATGCTCCCACCCAATCACTATTACAATCTCTTAGGAACACAATACAAAAATGGTTTTCTAATAAACTCATCATTGTAGTAAATACTGACATTATTTTAAAAAACAAAAAAAAGTACTTAATGATAATGTTAACAATAATTTTTAAAGCTTGTTACGATAATCCGCCTCCACACATTTTCCAAAAGCTTCGAGAGGTGTTTTCAAAACGCATTGCATCTATTAAGCTGCCCCAAACAGGCCCCCTAAGTGTAAGAAAATTTAATATGATGAGCATCTCGTGCAAATATGTATTGATTGCANGAGAGGTGTTTTCAAAACGCATTGCATCTATTAAGCTACCCCAAACAGGCCCCCTAAGTGTAAGAAAATTTAATATGATGAGCATCTCGTGCAAATATGTATTGATTGCATCACAGGAACAGGTTGTCTATTATTACAAATCATGTTTAACTTTTTTTTTTCACACAAGAAGCATTATTGGATGCAAATGTATGAAATGTATATTTATTTGAAAATGAGGACACCCAAAAATTTTCAAATAAAATAAAATGTGTTACCATGCTACCCCTAAATTTTGAAGTTGAAGAGTAGCCGTCTATGAGCAATTGAATCTTTCAAAGGGGTAGAATCATATGGCGCAACATAATAGGAGAAAATATTATGTATGGATATTATAATTATAGATTGGTGGTATTATCATGAATTCCGACACAATACCTTTCTTCCATAGAGAGGCATGGTATGCTTTAATCATTCGTTCAAAATCACATCGTTGAGCAAATATTACAATCAAACTCCGGACGCAATTTACACCTTTATGTCCGGAGTTTAATCATGGGACATCACGTGTTAAGTGGGCCCGCCGCAATATATTGAGATTAATCGGTGTTAAAATTTATGAGGCCCACGTGACACATGACTCTCCACTATTGAACTCTGAATGCATCTATCATGCCCGCGTAGCAAACTCTAAAAAATCAATGTATTTTTTGAGGCCACGACCAAATGTATGACAGAATCATCTTCTAAGATGTAATAAACTGTAAATGACACGANCCCACTATTGAACTCTGAATGCATCTATCATGCCCGCGTAGCAAACTCTAAAAAATCAAAATATTTTTTGAGGCCACGACCAAATGTATGACAGAATCATCTTCTAAGATGTAATAAACTGTAAATGACACGAAATTAGGAAGGACTCTCATGTTAATGAACTGCATCCACTTTATCACCAATTCATAGTTGTCGATCTACACATTCCTAATTCAGTGGAGAATCAGAAAGGTATTAAAACAACCATGGAATTTTATCCAAATATCTTACATATTTTACCTACTCTGCCTTACAATCATGCATTCCCAAAGCTTACGAGCAAAGCTAAAAATGAGGAAAATCATTGGCAAACATCAAACCAAAGGAATAAAATGGAAGGACAAAAGTTTTGACTAATCTCGGCAACAATTTTAGAGCATTTTGGCAGTCTCCAAGATTCAATTAAATTTTCCCTCTGTAGAACTGTATAATAGACTCAATAAGTGAGAAATGTTTCACACAAACATTGTATTAGAAACATTTGTTTGGACACATTATTTTCAGGAATTTGACCAGAAACATTAAAATCCGTGCCTGCTGTTCAAGAGACAAGGTGAGAGACGTTGATGCAGCAAAGAGAACCACGTTCATGGCAACATGCAAAAATTTAGGTAAACTCAATTCTTCAGAGGAAGTTTCTGATATCCAATGATCTAACATCAGGCATCTTCTCGTCCTTAAATTCTGCCCTGAACAAACCAAAAAAAAAAAAAAATGTACATTTCATTAGATATATATTCTGAAAAGTTTGCAGTGTGAAAAAGACATGATGCATGATCGTGTTCGTATGCCCGGCGAAATTCAAATGCCAATGAGAAATTTTGATGAAAAAACAATTGGTTAGTTTAAAGCATCTTTGATATATATATATATATATGTTTAAATCAACAAGGTATTTGGATTTATGAAGCAGAGATATGAAGCATACGAAAACATTAAGTAAACCTGAGTTCGCGAAAACTGTAACAGTTTGTTTTACCATATTTAAAGCATACTGCATCAGTCAGTTATTCTTCAAAGTTTGATATAAAACCCTGCACCAAATGCCTCAAGCCTGTTACGAGAATGGTTCAAGGTTGATATTTGTTAAATTCATGTCATAATTAATGAACAAAAATCATTTTGGTTTGGGTGCTCCCCCTATAAGCTATGACTGTGATCTAACCCGATTATGGTAAGAGTTTACTTGGTACATCACCTCTAAGTGACATCCTATAATTTAAACTGATTGCAGTGAAAAATAGGTAATGGTTGGCTAAGATGTCACGACTAAGGGATGTGCCACACCTTAACCCAACTATGATGAGAAGAAACAAGCCTTATGTAGATCTAAATATATGATAAGATTATTAAATCTTGATATTTAGAGATTTTGAATGAGAAGAAAGAACAATTGGTGTATAGATTAATTTCAACATGAATAAATATTGCTTGAGAAAAATATCAAGAATATTAGATAAAAGTTATTGTATCTTGGCAAGGTTAAATTGGGGTAGTGATAGGTAGACATTTAAAAAATAAAATTATCAAAGAAAATATGGACAGTAATAAGATGAATCTTATTGAAATATTAATAAATGAGGCTAATATAAATATGGCTACTTTATACTGCAAAAAATAGTTTAAAAATCAATTTTATGAGAGATGATAAACTATTACAATATATAAAGTAATAAAAAAAGATATTCAATGCATGACTAAGTAGGCATATGTCCTAGTAAAATAGGCTCTGCGGTTCACAATATGAATGAAAAAAAATAGAAATTTGGTCCGAAGGCATATTTTGTTTGTTGTTGTTTATGATTAGATCTAAATGTATGATTATATTTTTTTTTAGGATTTAGAATACACTAGCTCAATTTCATTGATAGGAGATAGGGTATTTACATTAGGCATAATTAAAAAAAGCAATAAAAACAAAATAAAATAACTAGGAAATAAATAAAAATAAAATAAATCAAAAAGAGAAATACATAATCAGGGATTAAAATCAAATAATAAGTAATAATGACATAGGGATAGCTGTTATAATCTAATACTCCCCCTCAAGTTCAGGCGTAGATGTAAATCAAGTTTTACTTGGATTTGAAGTCATCGAACAAAAGGCGAGACAAAATCTTGGTGAGGATGCCCGCTAGTTGACCATTGGATGACACATATAGAACACAAATATCCCCACTCAATCTTTTCCTTGATGATGATCTAATGCTCCCACTCAAGTTGAAGTGTCTATCGATCTCCACGTGGTTGGTATGATCATGCAGGACTGGGTTATAAGCAATGCTGATTATGGTCTTATTATCACAGAATAGTTGCGGTGGAACAGATATTGGCATACGGAGTTCACGGAGCAAGATGCGTAACCCGAGAGCTTCAAAGATTCCTAAGGACATGGAACAAAATTCAGTTTCAACACTGCTTCGGGCAATCACTGACTATTTTTTGCTTTTCCACTTGACAAGATTGCCCCATACAAATGAATAATATCGCGATGTGGAATGCCGATCATGAATTGATCCAACCCAATCAGCATTTGTGTACACAGCAATAGACTCGGGTGTGACGGGAAAAAAAATACATAAGCTTGGTGTATCTTTTAAGTAATGAAGAATTTAGTGGACAGCTTGGAGGTGGTGCTCATAGGGATGATGCATGAATTGACTCACTATATCAACCGCGCGACATACGTAGGGGCGAGTATGGGCAATGTAGATGAATATCCCCAAAGGCGTTGATAGTGAGTCTTATTGACAAACACAGCCATAGGAATGTCAAATATTTTTTCATTCAGATCCATAGAGAGAACCACTGGTTTGCACAGAAGAAGGTTGTTCTTTTTCAAGAGGTTAATCACATATTTGCGTTGAAATAGGCTCAAGATGACCAAGCCACATTCATGCCTAAAAAGTACAAGAGAGATCTGAAATCCTTCATTTCAAAGGATTTCGAGAGTGTCTTTCAAGGACTCCAGTGTTGGGAGATCATTACTTATAAAACAATAGTGTCAACATAGACAATAAAGATAGCTACATGGCCATTGAAGGAATGTCAAAAGAAGAGATTGTGATCCGATTGAGCCTGAGTAAAATCATGGCCCACAACCACCTTTAAGAACTTGTCGAACTAGGCCCTTAGGGACTACTTTAGTCCATAAAGGGACTTTCGTAACCTGCATACTTGTCCATTGTAGGCAATAGAATCAAAACTCTGAGGGAGAGACATGTACACGTCTTCTATCAGCTCACCATTTAAGAATGTACTCTTGACGTGTAGTTAGAATAAAGACCAATTCATATTCACTGCAAGTGACAACAGGACCCAAATAGTGTTGAACTTAGCAACTAGAGCAAATATCTCTTCATAGTCAACTCAGTAGGTCTGTAAATATCCTTTGGCGACCAATTTTGCCTTGTTGCGTTCAAAGAACCCGTCAGAGTTGAACTTGGTGCTAAAACTCCATCGACACCCTACAGTTGTCTTACCCCGAGGAGGGTCCCACATATGATTCTGCTGAAGAGCACTCATCTTCTCCATTACTGTCGTTTTCCATGTTGGATCAACAAGAGCAACCTCAAAAGTAGCAGGGATTTGATGGTCCGTCAGAGCAGTAGCAAATATTTTGTACGCCAACGATACACTGTGAAAAGACACATTTTTTGTCATAAAATAGAGGAAGCACGTCTGATTGCAGACCTTACTTAAAGAGCTCATCTCCTCATTCGGAGGAGGGGTTGTGCTGAGAATGTCGCCCAGAGTGGAGTCAATGTCCTGTAAGAAAGTAGCGGGCTCCTAAGTTGGAGCATTGGGACAGGTGTGTCGAGTGTACACACGGACAGTAGGAGGAGGTGATGGAGCACTGAACGGGACAGTAGACTCTTCAGTAGTGGGAACAATGAGAGGAATATCTATAAGAGTAGAATAAGTGATAGTGACTCCCTCACTTGGGGCCGAGCTAGAAAAGTAAGGAACCCTTTCAAAGAAAAAGACATCAGCACTCACATAGATTTTGTTAGTAGTAGAATCAAGGCACTAAAACCCTTTTGAGCGGTGAAGTACCCAAGAAAGATACATTTTATGGATCTATGGTTAAGTTTACTCTGATTGGGGGCAGTGTATCCAAAAATCTTGGGGTCTAAAGTGGAGAAAATCATATTGGCAGAAAAACATGACATCATAACAGCTAAGGAGGATCAGAACTAGTGCATTTTGGACGGGATTCTATTTTTAAGATAGGTGGTAGTTAGAATGACATCGTTTCAAAAATGTTTCAAGATATTGGATGGAAACATAATAGAGCGAGCAACGTCGAGGAGGTGATATTTTTTCTCTCGGTTATCCCATTTTGTTGAAGAGTGTCCGTGCAAGAGATATGGTGGAGATGTCTTTACTTACCAAGAATTCACTCAAAACATAATTGAAAAACTCACAGCCATTGTCGGTCTGAAGGATCTGATTATAAGTTTTGAATTGAGTTAAGACAAAGTTGTAGAAGTTTTGGATGGTCACAACAACTTCTGATTTGTCTTTCAAAATGTAGAACTGCGTCATTCGAGTGTTGTCATGAATTAAGGTCAAGAACCACCGTTTATTGGTGTAGCTCGGAGTGAAAAAAAGTCTCCATATGTCACTGTGAATAAGGGAGAAAGAAGCGAAAGGTGTGTATGAGTGAGGTACGTAAAGGGATGTTTAGCTAACTGACAAGTCTCACAAATGAAATTATAAAGATTTTTATTAGAAAACATCAGAGGATACAAAGTTTTCAAATATTGAAAGCTAAGTTGACCTAAACGAAAATATAATAACATAATGGGATATTCAATGGCTCGAGATACGCTGCAACTTTTGAGTACCGTGTTTTCACTCTCCGTGTTGTCCTCTTGGAAGTAGTAGAGTCCAGCCACCCACCTAACAATTCCAATAATCCTTTCTGAACGACAATCCTAAAAAACACAACTATCAAAAGAGAAACTAACGACGTAATCAATATCATTTGTCAACTTGTTGGCTGATAATAAGTTACATTGCAATCGAGAAATATGTAAAGCAGACTCCAGAGTTAAATCAGTCATTAGTAGAATCAACCCTTTACCAGTAATGGAGCTACAAGATCCATTGACAATTATGATGGTATTCTTTCCAGAACATGGGTAGTAAATCGAGGAAGTTTGTGAGCAGCGAGTCATGTGATTCATGACACTTGAATCAATAATTCATAGGAAGGATACCTTATCAGACATGGAAGATCGATAGATCCGCAGAGACTTATTGGCTCCAAAAAACTTGATCAATTGCTCCATCTGACTCTTTAGGAATTCAGAGGAATCTGGAATGTTCTAGGAAGAAGTCAGTTGAGTCGTGTCATGTTCGATTGTTGTCATGAGTCCCTTAACAACAAAGGATTTGGCTAAAGGTTTGTATATTGTCTTACTGTGAAATTTCCAACACTTATCTCGAGTGTGGTTGGGTTGGGTTTGTGACAGTATTCACAAGTGGGGTGACCGTTCCGAGGTGGTATGGAAGAGGGTTGACCACTATTTGAGGTTAAGGTGGACAACTCAGTTGAAGAAGTAGAAGTGTCGAACATGAGAAGCCTTCTACTTTCTTCCCGATGAATGTAAAAGCAGCTCAAGTGGAAGAAAGAGGGTCCGGACCAAGAATACAACCCCGGACTTCATCAAGTCTTCGTTAAGACCAACAANGCTCAAGTGGAAGAAAGAGGGTCCGGACCAAGAATACAACCCCGGACTTCATCAAGTCTTCGTTAAGACCAACAAGGAATTAGAACATACGATCATTTTCTACGATATTCTAGAAGAGGGATAAGTTGGTCGGAGAAGTATAGTCGTAGTACAAGTCGAATTTTATCCATTATGCAACCAGGTCATTATAATACTGGGTCACGGTCCTTGACTACTGTTTTGCCTCCCAGGTCTTCTTAAATACCTCATAGAGTTGGCCAAAATTTCCTACATCTTAGCAGATATCACAGACAACCGTCTAGACATCACTAGCTAAAGGAACATGCATGAACGACCAATTGGAGTCTCCATGGAGTTGATCAGCCAAGACATGACCATGGAGTTCTCCACTTCCCAATCTTCATATGACGGGTCAGTCTTTGGAGGCTCATGAATCATACCTGTGAGATGACCAAACTTCCTATATCCTTTCATGAATAACGATTCCACTTAGAATCATTGGAGGAAGTTATTGTTATTCAATTTATGAGATGAGATTAAGAAATTCATATTGACATCCAGTCCTCCGGTCTGCAAGAAAGTGAAGGTTGGAGTCAATCCTCCGGTAGAGTCAAGAACGCCTTCTAAGGGTGATTCATTGAAAGAATCAGTCATAAATTCGACTGAGCCAAAGGATATTTTCTTGTAGTTCTAAGCCATCGAATTTTTTTAGAATCACAACAAATGGATACGGCTGTAGGAATTCTTTCTGCAGAAAAGCGGAGGTATCTGACAAACAAGAGCCTGCAGGAGGAGCGACAGAGGAGAAATTTTGCGGATAGGAACCATCTGCCCTGCTGCAGGTAGAAGACAATGACTGGAAAAGCTCCTTGGCTTCCCACGAGAACTGGAATCTCACTGGAACAGGGAATTGGAAGCCGGCTGGGATGATTGGAATCTCAAAAGCGCTAGAGGTTCTCACGGCTGGGAAAGCTCCTTGGATTCACAATAGGATTCCCAGCACTGATGGTTTCTCACGGGAGACAGAAAAAATACTGCTTTCACACTAGAGGTTTCTCATGGGATTTCTGCAGGGAAAGGAAATTAGGTGGAGGCAGGAGCAGCTGCTGGAACTGATAGAGGAGGTCATGAGCTGTTGGATCTAGGTTTGGCTCTGATACCATGTTATGATTTGGAATAGACCAGCTCAATTTTATTGATAGGAGGTGGGGTATTTAAACTCAATAATAATAGACATAAAAATGGAAAGGAATAAAAATAGAATAAAATAACTATGAAGGAAATAAAAACAAAATAAAGCAAAAGGGGAAATACATAATCAGGGAATAAAATAAAAAAATAGGTAATAATGGCATAGGAATAGTCGTTATACTCTAATATTTTTATTATATGAAATTTAGGAATTTTTAATGAGAAGAAAAAACAATTGACGTATAGAATGATTAAAACATGAATAAACATTGTTTGTGAAAAATATTAAGAAAAATAGANCAAAAAATAGGTAATAATGGCATAGGAATCGTCGTTATACTCTAATATTTTTATTATATGAAATTTAGGAATTTTTAATGAGAAGGAAAAACAATTGACGTATAGAATGATTAAAACATGAATAAACATTGTTTGTGAAAAATATTAAGAAAAATAGAGAAAAGCTATTGTGTCTTCGCAAGATTAACATTGGGGTAGTGATAGAAATTTAAAAAATAAAATTGTCAAAGAAAATATGGACGGTAATAAGATTAATCTTTGAAATATTAATCAATGAGGCTAATATAACTATGGCTATTTTATACAGTAAAAAAATTTTTTAAAAATCAATTTATGAGAGAAAGATAAAGAATTACAATATAAAAATTAGGGGAAAAAAGGATATTCAATGCATATGACTAAATAGGCACATGTCCTAGTAAAATAGGCTCTGCGGTCCACAATATGAATAAGAAAAGAAATATAGAAATTCAATCCGAAGGTATACTTTGTTAGTAGTTGTTTATGATATTACAATAATAAATACATAGTTCAAGAAACGGGAAAAATAAATTACATACAGTGGTGGACTAACTAAATCATAAATAGAAACAGTGGTCATTTTACAAAGAATTATAGTGACTTCATGAGTTTTATTATTATTATTATTATTATTATTATTATTATTATTATTATTATTTATTTATGGTGACTTCATGAGTTGGAATTCCACAATATATAGCAGTTACGAATGTGTATTTTAAAAGTACAAAGATACCAATATAAAGTCTAAAATTTACATGCATACCACTCAATTCTTATGTATTTACATATCTACCACCTAAACTTCAATTTATGCATACATGCCATCTTACCCATGCAGGAAAAGGTATATTTCATTATTTAAAAGTAAAAAGGGGTGGTTTTTTTTTGTGATTTGAAAGATTTTGGTTATATTAATGTAAAAGTAAAGATTTGGTGTTTGATATATAAATACAGAGTAACTGGACGGTCTGTATGTAAATACTCCAAAATTTAATTTTCTTGATATAAAGTGATAGAATTTAAAAGGCGATAAGCTTACTGAGAGATACAAATTAAACAGATACCACTAAATTGACTGTGGATTGAGGATGTAAAAATTTTACTGAAAAAAAAAATGTACTTTAAAGAGTGAAAAAAAATACTAATGAAACTTATAATGATATTAAAATTGCACATCTCATAGAGAATGTAGTGAGCACAACTAAACCTATATCTTTCTAAAATTTATATAATAGACTTGGCACTAAAAATAACAAAGAAGATACATAGAAGGACAATGGCAATTAAATATAAAAGACCTAGAAACTTCAACCAAGTTAGATGCAAAGAGTAAGAATAATAAAATTTTGGTTAAAGAAGAAAGCATCTGAGAAAAATGAAAATACAAATAATTAAATGAGAGTTTTAAGAAATGAATTATTTTGAAAGAGCATAATGAACAAAACATATCCAAAAAAATTGAGTGGAGCTCTAAAAAAGCTGTAAAGCTGAAGTTATAGATCTAAATGAAACACTAATTGAGATTTATAGTCATAAAAAATAACGTAACAATTAGTTAACAGAGAGGATGCCAATGTTTACAGGCAAAAGAAATGCTCATAGTTTTCATATAAATATATAATAAAGAATGAAAGAGCGTGATGGAATATAAATCTGCTAAAATTACACTAATTTTAGAAGATTAATATGATTGCATGCTAAAAATATATTATGAATATTAAAACAATTACTAGAAAAGTAGAAAGAGAAGAAAAGAATCTTCATAAGATTTCATATTGATAATGAGAAGGGATATAATAGAGCACGACAAGTTATTTGAAGTGTGCATTAAGGATAAAAAGTGCGAGTTAAATGTATGTTAAATTACTAAGGATATAATGCTGGAACATTGACTGGTACTAACAATTATATAA
Source organism: Phalaenopsis hybrid cultivar (assembly GCA_002079205.1). Lineage (NCBI taxonomy): Eukaryota > Viridiplantae > Streptophyta > Magnoliopsida > Asparagales > Orchidaceae > Phalaenopsis > Phalaenopsis hybrid cultivar. Next base: position 165,000 of record JXCR01146177.1, read on the forward strand.
TGATAAAAAGAATTCTAAATACAATAGAATACGTTCAAGAACAGTATCAACCCTATTTACTTTTGTATCAAAAAATATATTCAAAATGAGGCAAATTGGTGTGTTTAAGGAAATAAAAAGTGTTTAAGAAGCAGAAGGCATAAAATTAGTAATGCAAGTATATAATATGCACTTTTAGTAGTGCGAAATAAACAATTATCAATCAAATTGGTTATACATGGTAAAAAAAGGTGAAAACTGAGTACAATAGTTTTAAGATTGATGGGTATTAGTAAAAAAAGTATTTAAATAAGATTATTAAATTTAGAGTAGAAGCTGGGTAATTAAAATAGAAATTGCTTCAAGAGCATCAAATGATAAGAGGATATTATACTTAAAAGGTAAAGTTTATAAAACTAAAAATAAGAAGGCAAGATATGAATTTGAGTATTAGGCAATTACAAAGGTCAATAATAGCAAACTTAAAACAGACAGAAGTGAAAATATTAAGCTATAACTGTGACAAAATTGAGGATGAATTATATTATATGATCTCTTAGAGTGAGAACTATTGAAAATAAATATATGGAAATAAATGTAAATGAATAATGAAGAATAAAAAATACACCTATCAGACAGATATATAAAATTAGAGTTGAAGAATTAGGAAGAAGTGGTAAACTCACAGTAACATGAATAGAAGTTGTTAAAAATTATTTATAAAAATTAAGTATTGTATCCCAGGTAACACTCAACAAAATGAATCGAACAAGAGAACTCATAAACTCAATAAGAGTAAGAATGAAGATTATGACATCAAATTTGCAGTGTCTACGATACATGTCTCTTCTATTTTTTGTGAATTCAGATGTCCAATAGAATTGTTGACTTATTTCCCCTTCTCAGGAAAATCATCCAAAAATTACATTTAAGAAAATGGACATGATTATTCCTCACCATGCCTATAAATATTCCATACAGAAGAAACTAAACACAACAATAATCAGGCCCAATTTGGCATTAAAGATGGCAAAGACATTGTCCTAATGACATAGCAGATGCAACGCTATTACTGCTAACTGAGATAGAAGAAAAAAAAAACAAATTTAAAAATTCTCAAAACTAACAATCACGTGATTAAAACAGAAAATTAACACCTTAAAGGATTAATTAAAATGTTTAAAATTCACAAACCTCTTTAACTGGGTTTCCATTGCCTCTACTGCATCCTTCTTTATTTCTTGCAATTCCGCTTTGGCAATCTTGAGTTCCAGGTCTGCCTCATATTTAGGTAGATCTTCCTTTCTAATCCCAAGCCTGGAGAAGTATTCAGTAAAAGAGACAAAAGAGGATAGATTTCATTTACGTCATGCTTGTTGTCAACCAGAAGAATGCAAAGATTAAGCTGTGTTTAATTAAAGTATGGTAAAATCTAATGGCTAGCACAAATGTGCAAATGACGTTGGAGACATGAATAACAAAAGATACATTATATTAACCTGCAGCCGTACTAAATTATTATTGTAAACATATGATGAACAACAAGCTTGATTTATGAAACTTTTGCTGGTAACAATGAAAGTATTTGGCATAATGCTGTTAAAAGAAACAGTTTCCAATAAGATTGTAAGGTGGTTCCATGAATAGTTAAATTCAAGCAATGTAGATAAAGGCATCCCATATGTCTAGGAGAAAAACAAATGTTTATTTCGGATTTAAAATAGAAAAGAACTAAAAATAAAATTATATGCAAGAATAAATTAGCATAAATGCAAATGATGACATGGTTTAATGTCGAATTGGTAACCCATACTTTTTGTTCACTTTGTCAAACTCTGCTTGGAGAAGAGCCATGTTCTTTTTGTCAGACCTTAGAAGAGGCTTCTTAATCTCATTTTCAACCTTATCCAATGCTTCCATCATCATTGCCTCAGCACCCACTTCATCAACGAGATCACTCCTAAAGACCATAAAAAGGTTAAAATTACGAGAAATAGTATCTACAAGAAAAAAAAGGCCTTAAAAGATTGGTTTAAAGGCTTAAAATTCTCAACAGAAGGTATTATACTAGACTGAATCTACATGGGGCGATTGCATAAAAATTATTAAATCACAAGAACAAGGATCAAATAAGAAGACACCTTCAAAGCCAAAATTAGATGAACATCAAAGTAAACAAACCAAATCAATCAGTGGATTTTAAATTAACACTGCCGTTGCCGGTCCCAAGCCCGGATGAGAAAAGTGGAGGGTTGCGTTA
>JXCR01146178.1:0-15525 GCA_002079205.1 Phalaenopsis hybrid cultivar
AACGTGACACATATATTTTCTTGTTACCTCTTGAGTTGGATGTGAGTCCCAGTGCTTTCCTCCTGAATGTAGCAAATATTTTCCTCATCCTCTCTTGGGTTGGATGTGAGTCCCAGTGCTTTCTTTCCTAACGTGACATATGTATTATCCTTATCACATGTCAATTCAAATATAACTCCCTAGTGGTAACTTGAACTGGTACAGTACTTTCTTTCTGGACACATGTCCTTAATGGTTGCCGTCTTCCACACTATTGTTACCCTTTTATGCCGGATGTGAGCCTCTATGTTTTCCATCTCGATTTGGTCCTCCCACATAATCTTATTCTCGTCTTTTGAAATCAATTTTAAGATCACCTTAAATGGATTATGGCATTTGATTCTTATTTAGGGATTGATACCCAAATTTCAATTCCCACCTCGGCGTCAACACTTACATACTGACTCCCATCCTTTATAAATAACTGAAATTTCATAACTCAAAATTCACTCTCTGATCCCCAGCGAGAGTCCCTACTCCTTGATTTCAATCAGAAGATCATCTGCTAATTCCCCAACAGAAGGAAATCACACACACAACTCTATACATACTTCTAGGCCTGTTGACTTAAAAGTTTGTATTGGTTTTTGTTAATCTCGTCGGTTAACGCCAATACACGCGGTGTGCTTGCCCAACACACCCCACCTATTTGGGGTCCATTTTTTTACCTCACTTTTTATTGAGGTTTAGTTTTTCTCTTTAGTAGCCTAAGGTCTATAGAAATAAGATTTTCCTATTAACTATTCTTAGAAAACTAGACAAGGAACCCTCACCATTAGAAATTCTACACTCTTCTTTACTACATTGGTCCTAACCTCTAGCATTTAGTAGGTGGGTTATGAGGGAGCTCTAGATGAGTTCCCTTAGGATTTCTTGACCTTAGGGTTGACCTTGGGTGTTGTTCTAGGGCTAAGTCAATCATTTACACTCACAATCACTCACTACCCTAAACCCAGAATTTCCTGGCTTTAATCTCTTGATACTTTTGGGAGACTCATGTAGGTTGTCTCCTAGACTCACTAGCCCTAGGCTAGGGTTTAGCTAAGACAACTACATCAAGAACCCAAAATGGGATTTCCATTGGTTCATGGCTTATTATTGGTGGTTGGCACTCCAACTCTACCGAGATACCCAACGTAGCCTTTTATCCTAAACTCTCCCAAATTACCTAGATACCTTTGGGACCCTAAATTTGGCCAAAATTGTCAAATCTACCCAAAATACCCAAATTGGTTCCAAAATCATTTCAAACACCTTGAAAACACCCAAACTACCAAAAATCACCAAAATTTGCCAAATTACCAAAATACCCTCCTTACCCCGAAATTCCAAAAATTCTAAAAAATCCCAAAAATTTTAAAAACCTCCCAAATATTCCTAATTTCATTTTTCTCAACTATCAAATGACTCAATTTGTTTAATTTGACCACTTTTGACAAAACCCCCCAAATTGCCCTTTAAAGGCCCATATTTTCCCCCAAATCACTCCAAATGTTTATCAAATTGGTCTCAATTTAAGCCAATTTCAATTCTAAACTCAAATCCACTTTTATGTGACCAATATATACTAAATCCAAGCTCAATTAGTCCATCATTTGAACCCAATTTTGATTTAGATCAAATCCCCAATTTTGGCCCCATGAATTGGTTCCACCAAATTGAACGCATAGCCCACTCAATTGACTACAATTTGTGTTGAAGAACCTTCATAACATCCCCATACATCAAAATTGACCTTTAATTAGCCTTGTAGATGCCTCAATTTCATTTTATTTCAACCTAAGTCCAAAAATCCCCAAATTTACCCCAAATTTGCCATGTCTCAATATCTCACCAAATTGTTGGCCTTAGCCCCAAAAATTTCACTCCATCCCTTCATAAAAAATCTTCACAACATCTCCCTTGATTATTTGGACCATTCAATTTGGAATTAGCACAAGGCTAGCCCAACCCAGACCCATGTCTATTCCAATATGCCCAAATTGACCAAATTTCAAAAATCCTTCATATTGACCCTCCAATTGAACTCAAAATCACTTCAACCTTTCACCAAATATCTTCATAACAATAATCTACACAATATTGATCAATTAATTTGGTCAATTGACATGGATAGCCTAGCCCAAACCTAAGTTTTAATCACTTGGACCTACATTGAACCCATGCACTAAAGATGGCCTAACTACCCCAACGTCACCAAATTAATGACTCCACAGCCATTACTTGGACCCTAGTGGCCAGCCAAAACCTTTTAAAACCACATAAACTAAGCTATGGAACAAAGGTACCATAAATTAAGGGATTTAATTCCATATTTTCTTAAGCTTAGGATATTTTTGCCAAAACAAAGCCTAAACACATTAAATTGCTCTGACATATTCCCCTGGCTCACCTAACCTCCCTAGCCACCTCCCCTGGCCGGCCGGCCAGCCTAGTGGCTGAAAAATAGCCAAACCAAGAGCCACCCCCATGGAATTAAACCTAATTCAAACCTAGAGGCCACCTCACCCAAATTGAAGCTTAGACCCTCTCTGTCCTCCACCTAGACAGCACATTTCACCCCCTAATTGGCCGTAGCAGCAAGCTTAAGGCCATTTTTATTAAAAGCTCTCCTCCACAGCCATGGAGAGAGAGCTAAAATATCCTTTAAGAAACTTCCCCAAATTGATCCCAAAGCCGCTTTGTGACCACCTCAATACAACCCAACCACCACATTGCCTTAAATTCCCTTGATGGAGCTCAATTTTTGAGCTTAAAACCTTACCGAAGACAGGACAAAGCTCTCCACACCGCTAAACTCCACCAAAATTAAATTAAACTCACCCACACCTTCAAAACATTGAAAGAAGCCAAAGCCACATCAAATCCCCTTCCATAGATCTCCTAGTATAGACTTTGATCAACACCTGAATTCGGCTTTGGTCGAATTTGGGTCTAGGCATTTCACCATAGCAAGAGGCTTATCCCTAGCTTCTTTGGACCCCAACAAATGTGCCGAGACTCATTGATCGAAGCTTCCCTTCTCATAGATAAGGTATTGAACCTCTCCTCTTCCCGAGCTCTATTTGGACTCTCCATTTGGTTAGGCTTAATTTAATTGCATGATTACCGTATGCATATGTTCGTCTCACTTAGAAGAGTTCATAAGATCAAACCCAAAGTGATTTGGTTGAGTCTAGGTTGAGATCTTAGGGTTTTAGTATGGACGGTCATGGGATCACTCAATTGGGGACGATGATGGGGAGCCTTCCAATCATAAATGTATCGGATGGATGGAGGAGATCGAGCTGGATAGCATTTCCTTACAAGAACCGCGGGCTGAATTAGCGTCACGCATTTAAATAGATAAAAAGGGAATTTAACAAATCAGAAAATGATCCCTAGCTTTAAACATTCATATATTAGTGTAGAAAAATCATAAAAATAAAAAATAAAAAAACTCTCTTTCCCAGTGAACAGAGGATAACAATGTGGAAATGATTTGGATGTTTTGATTCTCCATGCATGTAGTAATATCACGATGGCTTGAAATTTTAGCATGTTGTTGCCTCTGTCTTAGGGAACATTCTCTGATTTTTCCAATGTCAGAGGAGGTCCCTGGACAAAGAATCATATTTTTCAAGTTTATGAACATTATTTGCTAAAATGAATCATGGAAATTAGCATGTTTCTTAGAAAAATTCAAGAAAATTTAGGAAGGTTTATGATGACTAGGGAGCCTTTAAGAAAATTTCTCATAAGCCAAGTCATTTAAAATACACCCAATCTTTACAAACCCTAAATCACTAAGATAATTAATTTTAAAAAATACAAACAACAAATTGACTTGATTTTTGATCCCCAAAGTTGTTTAGGATCCAGAGAGCTCACCATAAAAAATTTCAAGACATTTGGAGTTCATCTAATATCTCAAATTGATTTTTCAAGTTAATTAACTTTTTTGGCACAAAAATGATTTTTAATAATTAAAATATAACTTGAAAAATTATAAAACTTGGTTTTTTGAGTTCACTGTGATATGGGGTATTTTCTAAAAATAATATGAAATTTAAAATAAAAACTTGATTTTTAGACTATTTTTTAAATATTTAAAAAATTCAAAATATAAAAAAGAATAAAATTTATGGAAACATTCTAAATAGCTTCCTAAGCACTTAGGAGCAATTAGGATATTTTTTCTGATTTTCTAAGAAAACATTCTCAATTTTAAAGGCTAATAATGGATTTTTACTAAAATAATTCCAATAAATCAAATAAAACTCAGAAAAATATAAAATTTTCTTCGTTGGGTTCTCTGACCTTACGATGATTTTTTAAAAATAAAAAACTTAATTTTTCCATTTAAAATATTTTATATTTAATAAATACCCCGGAATTTAAAATAATTCTTAAAATTCAAATAAAATTCAAACAATTATGAAATTTGGTTTGAAGAATTCCTTAGTTTAGATCTATCTCCAGTAAAAATTTCAAAGGATTAGGATTTAACTTGGTCAAGTTAGGAATTTTCTTTCAAAAAATCCTTTTTTACATGAAACTAATTATATAAATTAAATTAAATTTTCAAAATTCACATTTTCTTTTCTGATGTCTTAATTGACCCATGAATGAGTTGGAATAAAAATTTCAAAGTCATTTGGATTAAATTTGAAGAATTATGAAGTGTTAGAGCCTTAGGGGCAAATGTGTAATTTTGGAAATTTGGCCCTAATTAACATTTAAGCTTAATTCAAGGAGGGAAATGGGCAACCTATGATCTTAATTTGGATGTTTAAAACACAAGGAGTTAATTGGTAGAAACTAACCTCACTTTCTTAATCAAAAAGATAAGTTTATAAATTTCTAAATTATTAAAATTTGGAAGTTTATTAAAATAAAATTAACCTAGGACTTATGGGTATGACATTTGAAGTCAATAATTAATCAATTTAATACCCTATTTGATTTTCAAATAAAATTCAAATAATGAATCATGACCACCTAATGCTTAACCTTTTCAAAACTAACTAAGACTCCCCTAGGTCTTAAGGGCTTAGTAGTGACTTAGGCTAAATAAAATTTCATTTAAGTAAGGATTAGAGAAGTAAATATCATTGAAATTTAGAACATCTTTCAAACACTACAAGCCCAATTAGGAGAAAAATTTGGCTGTGTTTCAATAAGACTAACTTGCCTCATTAAGGGTCTTCACCCATATAATATTCAAAATTAAACTACAAATGATAATTACCTTACTCTTAGGAAAAATTGATACATCAATGTTCATTGAGCATTAAGGTGTTTATAGGATGAATTATTAAGCTACATAATAAGTTTAAATGAGCTCGGGATTTTACACCAGGCAGCGAGAGAGTTGCAAGAACCTGCTTCTTTCTCTAGATCTGTTGGATACCTCGGAGATCTACTTTGCTTAATATGTTTTTCTCGACAAAATAATCTTTAATTAAACTCAAAAGGACCCACCAAGATATGACCTATTGTTAGGTAGGTCGTCAAAATTTTACTTCCCCGTTGCATATAAACTGCCTTAACATGCCTTTTAAGTTTCAGGTGGTGGAACGAGAAGACTCGCCAGTTGTGCTTTTACAGTTTTTGGCGCTGTCTTTCTTGTACCTTCATACCGTACTTTTCTACCTACAAATTTGCATGCTAAACAATGATGCCACCCTGCATGAAAACTAAAACTGCTAGGATAGCCACAAAACCAAAATAAAAAATAAAACTAAAATCAACCAAGATAAAATTCACCTCCACAACATTTAAAATATAAAACAACTCAATATTTAGTCACAAACATCACATAAAACTACAATTGCAACTAAATTAAGATGTCTCTATCGAATGATCCAAAATTACTCAGAGGAAGTAACCTACAGTTGCTAACGAGGCTTCCCATGGTCTAATTGAAATTATGGAACTCATTAAGTCGAGTTTAGTAAGTTCATTTGGACTAAGGGAATCCAATAGAAAATAGTGGTGCAGGAACAAGGAAACCTTGGGATCCTAACCGGTGTCGTTCTAATCAACTTTAACATGCCCACATAAAATTTAAAGAACTTGAACCATAAGGCCACCTGATTTGACATTATACTCGACACACTAGAAAACTCAAACTCTTCATGGCAAGGAGCTTGAAGCTAGCATGGTGGGCAGCATAGCAATCTTCAACAGCAAAACCTATCTTCCCCAGCTAAAACAATCTTCCTTCTTTAGATATAAGTAACAAAATCATAGGACCTCAAGGTTTCTTGCTTATGCAACATAAATCCTCATCTTTTCATTAGTCCTTTGTACAACACCGCTATACAATATAACTCCTAACTCTCCTTTGGATTCCGAGGTTTTTGTGTATTAACACCTAAATCCTCACATCTTCCAGGCTATTTGTGTGATTGTTTCATATGAATGTAAGCCCTAACAAATAAAAATTAGCAAGATGAAACAAATTTGAGTGATCGATGTCGGAAGCCAGCTTAATATAAACCCTATTTAATTCTTTATATTAAATAGGGGAATTTGTCGACAAATAAAATGGTTTCGTAGACCAAATGAATGTCATATATTCTTTAGTTTTTTTGGTCGAGCCTCGTCCTTAAGTCTTGTGTTTATCCTTTGGGATAGATACAAGATTTGAGGTATAGCGCTCTTTCATTTAAAATATGAAAAATATGGGGTCAGTTTGATTTCATATTTTTCTAAATCTAACTATATATGTAAATGAAAATGTCCTTCCGAAGCGGGTGACGGGATTTGAATTTTGGTGACTAACAGCTTCTTACGGGCAACTCTCCAACCAAAAATAACATCGACATTGATCTCTTTTAATTCATCCCTTGTTGACTTAATTTCTTCCTCAAATTTTGGTGGTGCATCTTCTAATAACTAATCTTGAGAGTCATCCTCTACATTAAGGCAATCCTCTTCCAATCCATTAGTGACAATTATGCAAAATTTTGAGTCATCAACTGGTCCTATAGTACCAAATATGGACCTTCTTTCGAGTTAAGAATTTGACTTTTAACATTCCACAATTATTCAACAAGTTATAACATATAATTTATCATATGTTTTGGCACACATCTCCATTGAATTAATTTTTGAACACAATGAGAAAAGTAAATTAAAAGCTTATTCCATTAATTCATTAGATTCCTCTTCTAAATTTGCATGACTTTCAAGATTAGCAAAAGTAGAAGTACTGTAAAATTTGATTGGATTTAAACCAACGATACGAACTTCCTTGACATCTAAAATCTCAACCTTTTGAGGGAGAATGGTAGTAAGGGTCATGACATTAACATAGTAGTTGATCTGATCATATATCGACTAATATTCACTTTTCTCCACATCTTCCAAAGAGATTTCGTACTGTGGTTTCTGTTATTTTATCGTCATCATTTCCTTCTCAAAGCTTTATTCATCATCAATGTTGATGGTCAGCTTAGTCCATCCAGTAATCATATTGGCTTTTCCTCGTCCACATCCCTGACCTCAATCTCGGGTGCGTGAACCACCAACTAATTCCAAAAGAGTGGTGGAAGATCGCTGAAGCAAGACTGAATGGGTTTGTGATCCTTCTGAATCTTCACTTTTATTTTTCACAACCTCACGAAAGAAGATAATTTTCTTTGGACGCATAGTAGGCAGCGTCTTCATGAATGCCACTTCATGAAATGAAAATGAATGTAAATCTCCTTTGATGCAATGTTATTATCCTTCTTTGTAGTATTTAATGCATTTGTTTAGGGAAGATGGAATCATGACCAAGTAGAGCATTGAAAGAGGTCTCGGCGTTGATGATATGGAATTTAACAGTTGTTACTAATTCTTTAACTTTCATATGCAATGTAATTAATCCAAGGGCTCTTTCTCTCTTCTGATTAAATCATCTTAACATCATTTTATCTGTTGTAAGCTCTTGAGCTTCAACATTCAAATATGTCAATGTTTGTAAAATCATTAGGTTGAGTGATGCTCCAGGATCTACCAAAACTTTGGACAATACAAATCTGTCGATATTAACAGAGATGTAGAGCGGTCGGTTATGATCAATAATGTTAAGAAATAAGCCTTCAGCTATGTATCTTATCCCAGGCTGTTCCTTTAGCAAAAAACTTCATCCAAGTATGTACAGGCCAACTAAGCTAAGCAAATCTCTAGTTCCAGCAAGGCTATAACCAGAGACTCTCTCTTCTCCTTTGACAGAATTAGAGAGTCGTAAATGCTTAGTTTGGCTGGCACCCTCTTAAGAGGAGCTAGCAGGATATAATCCAGTTTATATAATTCTCCAATCTTTACTTGATTATGTGGTTCTTCGACTGATGAAGTTGGAGGTAGCTCTTCTTGAGATAATCAAGTGGCCAATGATTTTTAGCCAACTCAAAGAAGTTTAATTTTGGGTTTTGGCTGGCTGGTTGTTTCTATTGGTGAAGGTGGAGGCTGGCTAGGGTTAATTAACTTTTGGGTTTAGGGAGGCCAGGGGGTGCTAATGAAGGTTAACTCCTAATAAAAAGTGATGATGGCGAAGATATTTTGGTTTAGGTCCAAAAAAAGGGGGAGATCCCTTAAATCAAGGGACCATTGATCCATTGATCCATAGCTCATGTAGTGTGGCCTAGGTTGGTTTAGCCAGGTTACTAGAGTCCAAATGGTGGCTGTAGTGGCTTTGGTATGATCAGTTTGGTTTGGTTTGGTCAATTTTGGTGCATGAATTCAATTTTTGGTAATTTGGCTAGCCATGCATTTAGCTCAATTAATTGATCAAGATGATGTAGATGATTGTAACAAGGAGTTCAAAAAAGGCTTGGAGTGATTTCGAATTAATTTGGAAGTTCAATTTGAAGGATTTTGGATCATGGACAATTTTGGGGTTGTTGGGTTAGACTTGGATTGGAGTTGGGCTAGAGTTTGGCTATGGCCCAATTGATGGATCAATTTGATGTTGGTGATCGTCATGAAGAGTTTTAGATATAAATTTAATGGATATTTCGGTGCTATAGATTTCAATTTTGTAAAATTTGGGGACATGGCTAATTTGGGGTAAAATTGGAGGCCTTGGTCTAAACCAAAGGCAATTGAAGGTTTAATTTGATGTGGGGAAGTGTTGTAAGGAGTTTATGATTCAAAATTGGGGCAAATGGATAAAGTTGGGGTTCAATTTGGTGGAATTTTGGCATAGGGTGAAATGGGCTTTTTTGATTTAAGATGAAATTGGTTTCAAATGTGGGTCAATTGGGCTTGGATTTGGTTTCAATCAAGCTTGGACATGATTAATTTGAGTTTATAATTAAAATTGTGGAAGATTGGGATCAAATTGGTAGACATTATGGGTGAGTTGAGGCAATTAGACCTATAAAGGAAATTTGGGGCCTTTGGTCAAAATATGTAAAATTGGTCAAATTGAGCTCAATGGAGTGGTCAAAATTGATTTTGAGGACATTTGAAATGATTTTGAAGGTTTTGGAAGAATTTGGGTCACTACGGGTATTTTGGTAAATAAGGGGCATTTCGATAATTTTGAAAAGTTTGGGGTGTTTTGGACAATTTGGGTGATTTTAAATGGTTTGAGATAAATTTCACACAAAATTCAGTATTTTGGGTAATTTTTGGAATTTTGACCAATTGTGCGGTTTCAGGGGTAGTTTAGTAATTTGGGTAGATTTGTGGGCAAAAGGTTAAGTTTAGTATTTTGATTAACTTAGAGTGTCAATCACCCTACTTGAGCCATGGACCAATAGAATTCCCTACTTTGGGTCCTCCATGTACTTGTCTTAGCTAAACCCTAGCCTTAGAGCTAGTGGATCTATGGGACCATCTACATGAGTCTCTCAAATGGTCGAGGGACCAAATTTATGTAGGTTTGGGTTTAAGGTTGTGAGTGGAAGTGTAATGTGCAAGTGTGTGTGTGAGACCAACCAAGACCACACCACCTGACGGTTAAGCATAAGCCCAAGTAGTTTTATGGGGACTCTCCTTGAGCTCCCCATATTGACCTCACCCACTAAGTGCTAGAGGTTAGGACCAATATGTGGAATTGCAAGTTGAGGAAAAAAAATAGTTTAGAATTTCCAATGGTTATGGTTGCTTTCTAGTCCTCTAGGAATAATCAACAGGAAAAATCATATGGCTAGACTCTAGGATACTAAAGAGGAAAAGCTAGACCTCATCCAAAGATAATGTCAATAAATGGACCCCCAATAGGTGTGGTGCATCGAAAAAGCACACCGCATGTATTTGTTTTGACCGAAGAGATAAAAAAACCAATACAACTGCCTCAGTCAACTATCAACAATATTTTAGGTGGAGGGCCGTCCTGTGGATGCTGTGAATCAGACTAACATCGCTCGCTTTGAAGAGACATTTAATTTATATATAGTTCAGAGATTTCCTACATACATCTATCCAACACTTGGCTATGAGTGGGTCTGATCATAGACCCTTACTCATTCAGATATCTTCCAACACTTCTAAAGTAAAGCCAAGTTCAGATATCTTAATATGTGGTCCATGCATTAGGATTTTCTTAATGAAGTCTCTATGGCTTGGGCAGATGTTCATCATCACATCCCTGGTATTAAACTTTGGTTTTTACATAAAAAAGTCTGTAAACATCTTTCTAAATGGAATTGGGAGGTGGTAAGGAACATTGATAGTAAAGTTCTAGAAGCTGAACAGAAGGTACTACAGTTAGAACAACTCTTGACCACTGGCAATGGGTCTGAAATAGATCTTCATTCTGCTAATTAACATCTACTGGATGCAATCAATATGTAAGAGGAGTTCTATGCTCAGAAGGCCAACAAAATGAAATTTTGTGATGGGGATAGAAATTCTAAATATTGTCATGCTTGCGTCAACTATAGGAGGAAATGCAATACCATTCATAAAATCCTTTCTCTGGAGGGTCACTTGATTACTACTGCTGATGGCATAGCTGGTAATACTGTTCAATACTTTCAAAACATTTTCAAACAATCTCCTGCCCCTCAACCTGCCATTCAATACTCCTTATTTGATAAGGAAAGGGAGTTCACCCAAAGCCTCTCTCTCACTGATATTCTTGATGAAAAGGAAATATGGGAAGCACTGAATTCTATTAACAGCACAAAAGTAGCTGGACCTGATGGGTTCACAGCAGACTTTTATAAAAATGCCTGGCTAATTGTGAAGGGAGATGTTATTGCAACAGTCCAAAGCTTTTTCTGTGGGGATGAACTCCCCAAATACTTCTCCTCCTCTACTATTACTTTGGTTCCCAAAGAACAAAACTCATCACAAATGGGATAATTTCAGACCCATTAGCCTCACTTCTGTTATTTCAAAGATAATAAGCAAAGTCCTGGTCCATAGATTACAACCCCATTTGAATCAACTAATCAGCAGAAATCAGGCAGCCTTCATCAAGGATAGAAGTATTGTTGTTAATGTTCTCTTGGCTCAAGAGTTGGTATTGGATTTGGATAGAATTACTAGAGAAGGTAACTTAATTCTCAAATTGGACATCAAAAAGGCTTATGACACAATCAGTTGGAAGTTTATTGAACAAGTTCTCATATATTGAGGTTTCTCCCCTTCCTTTATCTCTCTAATCAATAGATGGCTGGCTAATAATTTCCATTCTATCTTCATTAATGGATCTTTACATTGGTTTTTCAGTGCATCAAGAGGTATCAAACAAGGTGACCCCCTTTCTCCTACCATTTTTATTCTGGTTTTTGACTACTTATCCAGAATTTTGAATGAGATAGTAGCCAAGAAACCCCACTCCCTTTATAGTAATAGATCTTCCCTCTTAATCAATCATTTGGCTTTTGCTGATGGCATCATTATATTTTCAAAAGCTTCCAAATCTGTTGTTAGATTATTCATGCAAAGCTTGGAGAAATTTCAGGAGGTGTCTGGAATGAAGCTGAATGATCAGAAGTGCATTACCATTTTCAGCAAACAATGCAAAAATGAGTTAAAGGCCTGGGTTTCTGACTTCACTGGCTTTTCCAATAGACATCTTCCTATGAAATATCTAAGGGTACTTCTTATCAAAGGAAGAACTAAAAATTTTTAGTTTGATAATATTTTAGATAAGATTCAAAGCAAACTGCAAGCATGGGAGAATTCCTATTTATCTAATGGGGGTAGGATAACCCTTCTAAAATGTGTTCTATCTGCTATTCCATCTTATCTTTTGCAAATGAATATATTGAAAAAGACTACTCAAAGATTATTGGAAGGTATGTTCAATAGATTTCTATGGGCTGGTCAAAGGGAGAAAAAACACTGGACTAAATGGGCTAAGGTGTGTAAACCTTTTATGGAAGGAGGGTTAGGCTTCAAGTCCTTCCTCTAAATAATGCATACTAATCTTTGTAAACTCTGGATTAAATTCAGATCTCAGTCCTCCCTTTCAACTAAATTCTTATGGGGAAAATACTTAAGCACCAAAGCCTTACCTAATTATCTATAGGTTTGGGGGATTACCCTAAAAAAGACTACTCAAAGATTATTGGAAGGTATGTTCAATAGATTTCTATGGGCTAGTCAAAGGGAGAAAAAACACTGGACTAAATGGGCTAAGGTGTGTAAACCTTTTATGGAAGGAGGGTTAGGCTTCAAGTCCTTCCTCTAAATAATGCATACTAATCTTTGTAAACTCTGGATTAAATTCAGATCTCAGTCCTCCCTTTCAACTAAATTCTTATGGGGAAAATACTTAAGCACCAAAGCCTTACCTAATTATCTATAGGTTTGGGGGATTACCCTATTTGAAAAATGATGTTACAGATTAGGGTGGAAGCTGAACAAATGTTTGTCTGAGAGATAGGTGATGGTTTGGTAAACATCTGGTAGGATAATTGGTCTTTGTACGGCAGCCTACTTCATGATCAAAATGCTCCAGCCTTCCACAAGTATGTGAAAGACCTTTGGGAACATGATAAGTGGAATTTACTTGTATCCTTCCTTTCTGCAGCTCCCCTCAAATCTCCAACATTCTGAAACTCTCTGTTAAACATGGGAAAAAGGACAGAATTGCTATCAAAAAGAACTTCCGCCCAACTCATCCTCCCCAAAAAGTGGTAGATTGAGGTCAAACAATTTGGAACAAATTTCTTACTCCTTCCAGGTCATTTTTCATATGGAGACTCTTCTTAAAGTTGATTCCCACTGATGATATATTGAAATTGAAGGTTCTAAGAGGACCCTTTAGATGTGTTTTCTGTCTGACTGAGGAGGAAACAGCTGCTCACCTTTTCTTTTCCTGCCCATGGGTATAAAAAATTTGGTCTATTGTGCTTGGAAAGTTGAATGTTCTTACTATGAATCTATCATGGGATGTATTCTATAATTGTTGGTCTGATTGGAGGGGAACCGAACTTCAAGGTATCCCCAACATTGTGGCTTGGTTTGATTGGATGGCTAGAAACCACTTGAAGTATGAAGCTTATCCTTTAGAGCCAATGAAGGTAGGTCTAAATAGTATTGTCTATGTACAAAAACTGATTAAATTTAAAAATTTTGGAGTTGTGTTGGAACTGAGCCCATCTTCTAATCCTTCCATTACCAAAGCTCTGAAAATTTGCTGGTCTCTTCCTAAGTATGGATGGATTAAAGTTAACAGTGATGGTAGCTATAAATCTCAGTATGCTGGAATTGGTGGTGTCTTCAAAAATCATGAGGGGAGGTGCATCTTGTATTTTCAATCTCCTGTTATAGATATGGATCCTCTTGAAGCTAAATGTCAAGCTATTTTTTGGGCCCTCAATTTAGCCAAAACTTGCCACTTCAACTAGTTGTGGGTTGAATCTGACTCCTTGCTGCTTATTAACATTATCAAGGGCTCTTATGACACTCCCTGGAACTTAATCAGCTAGATTTATGGGATTCATCAATTGCTGAAGAATTACTCTATAAAGTTTTCTCATATCCACAAAGAAGGTAACAGACCTTCCAATTGGCTGGCTAGAAGGGGTCTTTACACTGAAGAATCTTTGGTGAGCAGAAGGATTCCTTCCTCACTAGATTTTCTACAATCCAATGACCTTTTGCCTCTTTCTTATACTAGATAGCTCCTTTTTAATGTTTTAAGAGGTTGCCTCCTTTTAAAGGCCCTCTTTTTTTCTTCTTTGTAACTGGTTTTCTTTAATTTTAATGAATTGGAGCTTGGCTCCTTATACAAATATATATATATATATATANAGCTTATGCAGGAGATAAAAAATATATATGCCAATAAAAAAATATGAATGACATGAAAAGCTCTCAGTAGCTCTGTGGGCATGTCGTACAACATGGTGTACACCCAACTTCTACACTTCATGTGTCAACCCTAGGGTCCCGGTAGTCCTTCCTTTGGAAGTCGACTAGCCTTCTCTATGGGCATGTGATACGACATACCGTACCCCACCTTTTCTGTGCTTCATTGCACGTAAGAGAGGTCTTGAGCATCTCTTAAAACTNGCAGAAACCAAGTAAAGTATGACAACCTCAAACATAAGGGAATGGCTATGGTTTTTCAATTGTACTTCATACTTGCAAGAGATTATAAGATCTCAGAAATTTCCCAATATTTTCCAGAATTGGGAGCCTAATGGGAAAAATTTGAAAGTGTCCAGGCCAACTTTGGTCCTCTGGAACCCTCCTTCTAACGGGTGGCTGAAGGCCAATACAGATGGGAGCTTCTTTAAGGAGGCTGCTAATGTGGGAGGAATCATTAGGAACTCTCTAGGAAAGTGCATTTTGTACTTTTTCTCTCCTACTTGGGCTAATGATGCACTTGAAACTGAGATGATAGCTATTTATTGGGCTCTCTACCTTACCAATCAATGCAACATCGTAAAATTAGTGGTAGAATCTGATTCCATCAGCTGGTTCAGGATACTGAAACAAGAAGAAGCTGCCCCATGGAATGTTGCTAGGTGGACAACTAAGATCAAGAGTGTTGGCATCATTTTTTTTATTTTTGATGTCATGTGTGTCCATGACGTCGATATTACTTAAGGAGGGCGACAATGTTGTTAACGCTTCGAATACGGGCTAAAAATACACAAATTATCATTTTGGATCGTTCGCTGAAAAAGTGGTATGAACGACCTCGAACGACGAAACAAACCACACAAGTGAATCCGAAATATCGATTTCACTTAGGACGGACGCTCGTTGGACCACAGTTTCGCGCGCGGGCTAAAAATGTGTGAATTTTTATTTTTCATCCCGATTACTAAAATAAGTGGTCCGAACGACCCCAGACGACGAAACGGACAGTACGGTTGCGTCCGGAACGTCGAATTTACCTAGGAGAGAAGTTCAATTCGCTACGATGACATATTCGGCAAAAAGATGTGGAGAGATATTGTTATTATAAAAAAAATATTATTATCCTTTAAAAAAAAAAATATGGCATACTCTCTCTCTCCCCTATTATCCCTTACCGTAACAATAATAATAAAAAAAACTCTCTCTCTCTTATTAACTCCATCCCTCTTATATATATAT
>JXCR01146178.1:24397-86896 GCA_002079205.1 Phalaenopsis hybrid cultivar
CTAAAATCATAATAATAAAGCAAAGGAAATGCAAAGTTCAAATTACATAGACAGACAGGTAGTAATATAAATCTACTATTCATCTGATTCAGTACTGGATTCTCCTCTGAGATCACCCATTTATTGCACATGAACGAAGAGGTTGTAGAAGGGTCTGAATGGAAATTCTTCAGTAGAACCCCATTCTATTAATTTCATCCTCCTCATCAGCCGTATCAAACTATCTTCTATATGTCCAGAGTGAGAGAAATGTTCTTTCATTCTCCAGTCTAAATGATTAGAGAAATCAGAGATGTTATTAATTGCATTCATGAAATTTTGTACCTCCTCCAATTAATTGATTCTGCGCAGGATCACCAGAGTCTTGTCAAGAACTAAAGGTTGAACTGTTAGTGAATTCTGAGATGATCGATCTACTATAAAGGTCATGTCATTTTCATCTTCAAAAGCTGGGAATCTCTCAGTTGGATCTAAAGGCTTCCAAGGTAGAAGTACCTTTTCCAAATTTTTGTAGGACACTTGGAACTGACTGTAAAGTGAGAAAATTGTGGAAGGGTGTCCAAGCCCTTAAGTTGATACATGAACGATCAATCCCAAAATCAACTTCACAATTATTGATTCAATATCGATCGGCAGTCCCCTTTGAATACAGTAATTCAAAATTGCACTTTCTTTAGAAACTTTACCGATCTTCATTATCGGTAACAGTTTCGCAGAAATGAAAAAGTACAAGTGTTTTGAAAAGGAATTTAGGAGTGTCGCAGAAAAACTAACATACCCGTTTTCTCTCATTTCCCAGTTTTCAGTTTCATTCGTTAAATATTGATAAATTTCATACATTTGGTTTCTCGTTGAAATGAAGTTGGAATAGTGGCAGACAGGAACATTCTCGATCATGTATAATTTGTTGATTCGTGCAGGCGTGAAAATGATCCATTTATCTCGTACATAAACGACTCCCTGGTTGATTCCTTGCAAATTTGCATAGAATTCTTTCAGCACAGAAACAACCACAATGGTGGTGGTATAGCCCAACACTTCCCATCTTCGCCGTACTATCATCTCCTTAATTTCAGTAGAGAGATTTTTCAATCCTTGATTTACAAATCCTCGTTCCTTGATCAATCATTTCTTCATCAGTAACTTATTGAAGATTTTCTGCGCTTCCACACTAATAAACTTTCGCCAATTGAACACTCGCATTCTGGGATTATCAGGGGAATTGGATGCCATAAAAATAAATTGGTGGAGTTTCACTTTGTTTTTGGGGGAAATATGACTTTAGGAATTGAATTTGGGAGTTTAAAAGGGTAACTCCTGCCCAAAATTCTAAACCCTAAACCACCATCTTGCTGGTCTCGCCGTCGGCGAGGTCGATGGTGCCGTTGGTAAGCTTCTATATTTATTTTGTCTGGACTCTCAGGAAAAGTCCACCGTCGGCAGCGTCTAGGACGCCGTCGGCGCCTAAGGCAAAAATTGCATAATTTCATTCCGATCCGAATTCGTTCCATTTTTTCTTTATGGATCCAATTCTTATGATCATTCAAGGGTAAATAAGAGTAGTAAAGCTTAATACTACCACAAACTAAGGTTAATTTCAAATAAAAACTACTATAATCTCAATAAAAGTAAAGATAAATATGGGTTGCCTCCCATAAAGCGCTTGGTTTAATGCCGTCAGCCCAACCTATTCAGGTGTTATTCAGGTTGACTAATCATTAAAATCTCTTTAAAATTTGGTCTTTTACCCTAAAAATACGGTTTTAATCTATGTCCATTTACTTTAAATCTATTTCCAGCATTCTGATCCTTAAATCTAGTCACGACAAAGGGTCCTAACCAACAAGACTTCAATTTCCAAGGGAATAAATTTAGCCTAGTGTTGCAAAGCAAAACTTCTTGTCCTGGTTCAAAGTTCTTTTGGTTAATCTTTTAATCATGCCATAACTTTAGTTTCTCCCTATAAATTCTATCATTATCACAAGATTTATTTCTTAATTCTTCTAATTCATTTATTTATAACAATCTCTTCCTACCAACATCTTTCAAATTATAATTGAATTTTTTAATCACCCAATATGCTTTATGCTCTAATTCGACTGGTAAGTGGCAAGTCTTTCCAAAAATTAGTCTGTAAGGAGTCATTCCAATAAGAGTTTTATAAGCAGTCTTGTAAGCCCATAATGTTGTATCCAGTCTAGTGGACCAATCTACTTTACTAGGGTTTACAGTCTTTTCAAGTATTTGTTTAATCTCTCTATTAGAAACTTCAGCAAACCCACTGGTTTGAGGATGATAAGCAGTAAAGATTCTATGAATAATATTAAATTTTTTTGCCAATCTCTAAATATATTTATTCTTAAAATGGGATCCTCGTCAGTGATAATCATTCCAGGCATTCTGTATCTAGTGAAAATATTTTTCATTAAAAACCTTGAAACACTTCTAGCATCTCAACGAGGTAAAGATTGCGCTTCAATCCACTTAAAAACGTAGTCTGCTACAATTAATTTATATAAGTTCTCAAATGAAGGAATAAATGGTCCCATGAAATCTAATCCCCAAACATCGAAGATCTCAACTTCTAACATGAAATTCAGAGGCATTTGATTTCTTCTAGATATATTGCCTACTCGTTGACATCGATCACAAGTTTTTATATATTTATAAACATCTCTAAAAATAGTAGGCCAATAAAATCTAGCTTGTAACATTTTATAAGAACTTTTATCAATCCCAAAATTTCCTCCAAATTTAGAATCATGATATTTATGAATGATTAGCTCAGTTTCTTTATAAGGTACACCTCTTCTCATAATCAGATCCTTACATTGTTTATATAAATAAGGCTCATCCAAAAAATATGCATTCACATCATGAATGAATTTCCTTTGTTGTTGCAATGTCTGCATAGGTGACAAAATATCACTTACAATATAGTTAAGAATATCAGCATAACATGGTATTTTCCACTCATTAATATTATAAACTTGTTCATCAGGGAAACTATCTGTAATTTCATTGTCAGTGTAAGATAATTCATGATTTTCTAATCTTGAAAAATGATCAACAATTTGATTATCAGTTCTCTTTCTATCAATAACCACAAGATCAAATCCTTGCATCAAAAGTATCCTTCTAATCAACCTTGGTTTGACATCCTTATTTTGCATTAGATATTTAGTAGCAGAGTGATCAATGTGCACAACACATTTAGCTACAATTAAATAAGATCTAAATTTGTCTAAAGCATACACAATGACCAATAACTCTTTTTCAGTAACAGTATAGTTAATTTGAGCATCATTAAGAGTTTTACTAGCATAGTAGATAACTTTAAAAATCATTTCACACATTTGTGTAAGGACAGCTCCAATAGCATAATCACTAGCATCACACATCAATTCAAATGGTTTCTCCCAATTAGGTGAAATTATAATGGGGGCTGTGATTAATTTTTCCTTTAATAACTCAAAGGCATTTAAACAACTTTTAGTAAATTAAAATTTCCTGTCCTTTTCTAAAAGTTGGCATAGAGGTTTAGTAATTTTGGAAAAATCTTTAATAAAACGCCTGTAAAAATCAACATGTCCAAGAAAACTCCTAACCTCTCTAAAAAATCTTTAATAAAACGCCTATAAAATCCAACATGTCCAAGAAAACTCCTAACCTCTCTTTACATTACGTAGGAGGTGTTAGTTTAGATATAACTTGAATTTTTGCAGGGTCTACTTCCATACCATTTTTTAATTAGTAAAATCCAACATGTCCAAGAAAACTCCTAACCTTTCTTACATTAGTAGGAGGTGTTAGTTTAGATATAATTGAATTTTTGCAGGGTCAGCTTCCATACCATCTTCCAAAATTTTATGCCCTAACACAATTCCTCCTGCAACCATAAATTGACATTTCTCCACTATTTTTTGAAATTTTATGCCCTAACACAATTCCTCCTGCAACCATAAATTGACATTTCTCCCATTAAAATTTTATGCCCTAACACAATTCCTCCTGCAACCATAAATTGACATTTCTCCCAATTTAAAAATTTTATGCCCTAACACAATTCCTCCTGCAACCATAAATTGACATTTCTCCCAATTTAGTCATTTTCCAAAATTTTATGCCCTAACAAAATTCCTCCTGCAACCATAAATTGACATTTCTCCCAATCTTTTATGCCCTAACAAAATTCCTCCTGCAACCATAAATTGACATTTCTCCCAATTTAGAACTATCTTTCGCATAACGCTAAAACTTTTTAAAGATAATTTAAGCATGCATCAAACGATGTGCCAAATACAGAGAAATCATCCATAGATACTTCTAAGCAATCATCAATTAACTTACTAATTATGGACATCATACATCTCTAGAATATTGTAGGTGCATTACGTAATCCAAAAGGCATTCTTCGAAAAGCAAAATTTTTGAAAGGACTAGTAAATGTTGTCTTTTCTTGATCCTCAAGAGCAATTAGAATTAGATGGTAACCGGTATATTAATCTAAAAAAAAAATATTTGTGCCCAGCAAGTATATCCACTATTTGGTCTAAGAAGGGTAAAGGGAAGTGATCTTTCCTGGTGGCAGTGTTTAATTTTCTATAATCAATGCAAATACGCTACCTAATAATTTGTCTGATAGGTATTAATTCATTATTTTCTTTTTTTTCAACAGTCACTCCTCCTTTCGTAGGAACACAATGAATTGAACTTCCTCACACACTTTCTGAAATAGGATATATAATTCCAGTGTCTAACCATTTCAAAATTTTCTTCTTAACTACTTCTTTCATCATTGGGTTTAATCACCTTTGTGGATGAACTCTTATTTTATATTATTCATCAAATATAATTTTTTGCATACATATTAAAGGACTGATTCCCTTAATATCAGCTAAAGTCCAACCAAAAGCTTTCTTATATCTTTCCAATGTATCTAACAGTTTTTGCTCTTGCAAATAATTTAATTCTGAAGATATAATTATAAGTAATGTAGATGAGTCTCCCAGAAACACATACTTCAAGTGTCTAGGCAATATTTTCAACTCAAGTTCAGGTGGTTTTCTAATTGACGGAACTAGATTCTTATCAGCATTTTCTGTAATATCCAGCATCTCAAATCTTTCCTAAACATAGTCTAATTCTTAATTTTCTAATTCGTCCAAAATAATTAAATCACTCTCTTCAAATTGTTCTTTCTCTTCAAAATGTTCTTTAAAATGTTCATTCAATAGGTGTTCCCTAATCTCCATGCAAAAATATTCATTATCTCTTTCAACAGTAGGGTATTTCATAGATTTTACAATGTTAAAAGTCACTTCTTGATCGTTAACTCTCATCATTAATTCTCCTTTTTAAACATCTATCATAGCTTTTTCAGTAGCTAAAAATGGTCTCCCTAAATTTATAAGTATTTCTTTATTTTCCTCCATATCTAAAACAATGAAATCCACAGGAAAGATAAATTTATCAACTTTTACTAACAATTCCTCATTATCTAAAACAATGAAATCCACAGGAAAGATAAATTTGTCCACTTTTACTAACACATCTTCTCTTCCTCCATATCTAAAATAATGAAATCCACAGGAAAGATAAATTTGTCCACTTTTACTAACACATCTTCTATAAAGCAATGAAATCCACAGGAAAGATAAATTTATCCACTTTTACTAACACATCTTCTATAACTCCCCGATATGTAACTGAACGATCCAGTAACTGAAGGGTTACAGAAGTAGGTGAGACTTCTCCTAATACTAATCTTTCAAAAATTGATAGAGACATAAGATTAATGCTGGCTCCCAAATAAAATAAAGCTCTTCAATAAAATTTTTCACCTATAGCACACGGTATAGTGAAACTGCCAGGATCTTTTAATTTTTCAGGAAGCTTTTTTTGAATAATTGCACTTTACTCTTCGCTAAGTGCAACAGTTTCGTTATCCATGAACTTCCTTTTCTTGTTCAGAATATCTTTCATAAATTTCACATATTTGGGCATTTTTTCTAAAACTTCTACAAAGGGAATATATACCGTTAACTTCATAAGAATTTCTAAAAATTTGGAAAAATTATTTATTCTGTTTGTGTTGCTTCAATCTTTGAGGAAACGGTGGTGGAGGTTTCTCCACCATAATCTTCATTGGTGTAAATGGATATTCTAAGTTAGAGTATTCATGATTTTTTTCTTTTTTGGTATACACTTTCTCCTTTTCAATTTTCATTTCTTTTTTTACTCTTGTTTCCAATTCCTTTTCACTTTGTAATTATGTTGCTTTGATTTATTCTTTCCCTTGATCTTTAGGATTTGGTTCCATAGTACTCAGAAAAGTTCCTAATGTTTGGTTACTAAGCGCTGTAGCGATATGCCCTAATTGATTTTCAATATTCTTAATAGCAGTTCTTTGATTTTGTAATTGATTTCCTTGAATTTGTAATTGCTTGATTCTATAACTGTTGACCCATGTTTAATATCAGTTCTTCCATAGACAACTTCTTCTCCTTAATTTGAGTTGATTCTGCAATTATTAACCCATGTTTAATATCAGCTCTTCCATAGACAACTTCTTCTCCTTAATTTGAGTGTTACATTCTGGAGGATAAGAAGGTCTATAGTTAACATTTCCTTGGTTGGATGATTTTCCTAATGGGTTCACTATGTTTAACATCAGCTCTTCCATAGACAACTTCTTTTCCTTAAATTGAGTGTTACTGTTAAATCCTGGTGGATAAGAGGGTCTATAGTTAACATTTCCATGGTTGGATGAATTTCCTAATGGGTTCACCAGGTTGTTTGCCCATTATTGATTTGTAGAAGAATTATTATTCCATTTAAAATTTAGATGATTCTTTCAGCCTAGGTTATAATAGTTCAAATGAGGGTATTCGGGTCTATTAATAGCATTTAAAGTCTCATATGAAGGTTGAACATCCACAAATTTCCCAGATTAATTCTCTTCCATCATAGGATGTGTTGGAGAATAATTCATCCCAAATGATCTAATTTAATTGATATTACAACAATCTGTGAAGCCAACGTAGATATTGCATCATAATCATGGTACTAGCTACTCTTTTAGGATTTACCTTTCAGAGGTTCATTGAAAATTGTTGGTAGTCATCTCTTTTATTAATGAATAAGCCTCATCAAAAGGTTTTGACATTAACGAACCACCAGCCGCAACATCTAAGATCCCACTAGTCTATTATAAAAAGTTTGAATTATCAACCAATTTGGTAACGAATGATGAGGGCACTTTCTAAGAAGATCTTTAAATCTCTCCCAAGCTTCATATATTGACTCTCCATCATTCTGACAGAACGATGTTATGTCATTTCAAAGTTTAGCAGTTTTGGATGGTGGGAAATATTTGGATAGAAATTTCTGTGAAATGTCTCCTCAAGTTCTAATAGATCCTGACACTAATGAATATAACCATATCTTAGCCTTATCCCTCAGTGAAAAAGAAAAAAGACTAAGTCTAACAACATCATTTGAGACTCAGTCATATTTAAAAGTAGCACACAGTTCTAAAAAACTAGCGAGGTGTAAATTAGGATCTTCATCGTTTGAAACTCTATCATATTTAAAAGTAGCACACAGTTCTAAAAAACTAGCGAGGTGTAAATTAGGATCTTCATTATCCTATTTAAAAGTAGCACATAGTTCTAAAAAACTAGCGAGGTGTAAGTTAGGATCTTCATTTGGGCCTCCAAATTGATTATTTTGTACCATTTGGATAAGAGCAGGTTTAAGCTCAAATGAATTAGTAGCTGCATCAGGATTTTGGATAGATAAGTGAATTTCATCTGCTGTAGGATTTGCATAATCTCGTAGCGGTCTAGGTTGGTGTTCATTTTCTATTCCTTTCTTGTTCAGGTTGTTTTCCATTGTATCAGAATTTCTAGGTTCTCTTCTCAATTTTCTAATCATTCTAATATTGTGTTCTAATTCTGAATCATACGGTATAAGATTTTCAGGTCCAAATTTACGCATACAATTTGAAATCAACACACAGTAACACAGTTAACTAAATATAAAAATAAGTTGCAATTAAAGTAAAAATTTTCTAATAATCCTAATTT
The DNA here is from genome assembly GCA_002079205.1 of Phalaenopsis hybrid cultivar. Classification (NCBI taxonomy): domain Eukaryota; kingdom Viridiplantae; phylum Streptophyta; class Magnoliopsida; order Asparagales; family Orchidaceae; genus Phalaenopsis; species Phalaenopsis hybrid cultivar. The sequence goes on from JXCR01146178.1 coordinate 32,488, forward strand.
GTTCGTTGCTCTAATTGTGATTTTTGTTTACTCACTCCCTGACAACGACGCGGAAAGCTTGACCGCAACTTTATATATGCTTAAAAAATATAAGTATTTAATACTGCTGCTAAGAGATTTAATTCCTCAGCAACTGTACCAAAACTTAATAACAGTTATAGATTCGATAAATATGGGACACCAAAAACTTAACAACGGTTATAGATTCGAAGTCACACTTATCAACGCAAGTATACGTATCGCTCAAGTAATAATGGGCTCTAATGGAGTCATAGATATTGATCCCATTTCACACTTATCAACGCAAGTATACGTATCACTCAAGTAATATAGGGCTCTAATGGAGTCTTAGATATCTATCCCACAGGGAGTAGATTAGAACTTAATAATGGTTATAGATTCGATAAAGATGTATATATAAAATATTCAATAATGGTAAAGTCACACTTATCAATGTAAGTATACGTATCACTGAAGTAATAGAGGGCTCTAATGGAGTCCTAAATATCGATCCCACAGGGAGTAAGATTAGAACAACAAACTAAGATTTTAGAAAAGCAATACTTTAATAGCAACAACGAAGTTCAATTTGCTTATTTGTCACTAATAGACAATTGAAATAAATATGTAATTTTAATAACTATTAAATAACTAATTATAGCTTATGAGTCACTAATAGGCAATTGAAATAAATATGTAATTTTAATAACTCTTAAATAACTAATTATACCTATCACTAATAAGCAATTGAAATAAATATGTAATTTTAATAACTCTTAAATAACTAATTATACTTATAAAGTTTTTAATGTAATATTCAATATATAAGAAAGCATAATTCTCCTTGTCAAGAAATTATAGTGAATGGATAAAGTAAATCTGTTAAATTTATATTGTGCCAAATAAGAGCATACCTATTTTTTACCATTTGGTGCAGACATAAAGAACATTAACTAATCTTACGCTTGTTTACTGAATCTGCAGCTAAGCTGGGTGGATATCGACTCTCAATTCGAAGCTTCCACGTTCCCCTCGCCTGAGGGCTAACATCAACCCTTCAACACCCAAACGATATGACTGAATTAAGTATTTTAGTCTTTCACTCTAAAATCTCCAATTCTACATCTGAAAATATTATTTTCCTATATATTTGCATCCAACTTCGAAGGGCTCTGACCTCCCTGAATCTTGGATGCAATCTTCACTTTAGTTGTAAAACTCAACATATTTTAACAAATCAATTGGCCAGATTGAAAGTAAATTAAGATCAAAGTGAAAAGATCATCACAGTTTCTTAAACATTTTCATGGCTTCACCAATTCAAATCAAAATTTCACAAATCTCAAGACAACGTGAAAGATAGAGAAAACTACTCAAATCTCATGGGGAATACACAACAAAACTCAGAATTCATATATAAAATGAAAGTCATAGAAACTACAATAATAAATAAACTTATCTCTAATTTCTCCCCAAGAAAACCCCTCAAAGTTTCTCTAAATCTCTTCCTTTCTTTATAGCAAAATTCCTCTTCGAAGCGGCAAGGAGGAAGAAATCTCTCACTTTCCCTCCACTCTTACAAGCACATAGAATTCCTCTTTGAAGCGGCAAGGAGGAAGAAATCTCTCACTTTCCCTCCACTCTTACAATGCACGAAATTCCTCTTCGAAGTAGCAAGGAGGAAGAAATCTCTCACTTTCCCTCCACTCTTACAATTAAATTCCTCTTCAAAGCGGCAAGGAGGAAGAAATCTCTCACTTTCCCTCCACTCTTACAAACTTAAAGAGTTCCTCACAATATTGGAACCTTTCTAACCTCTATGAACTCTCTCTAGCACCTCCTATTTCTCTTTGAAGTAGCAAGGAGGAAGAAATCTCTCACTTTCCCTCCACTCTTACAATCTCTCGAAAATTCTTCTTCAAAGCGGCAAGGAGGAAGAAATCTCTCACTTTCCCTCCACTCTTACAATCTCTCGAAGCAATTCCTTTTTGAAGTAGCAAGGAGGAAGAAATCTCTCACTTTCCCTCCACTCTTACAATCTCTCGAAAATTCTCTCACAATTTTGACACTCTAGTAAATTCTCTATGTACTAATGGGACCTCTCTAACGTTCAGGACCTCTCTAATTTTTATCCAAAATCTTCCTTTAAAGTTGTGGATGAGCTTTCCTAAGAGTTGCCTAAGCAACCCTTCAAAATTTGTCCTTGTCCAAAGCCTAGTTAGACATAACCGCCGAGATCGCCATCGGTGGCCTCAAGGGAAACGTCGGTGGACCTTCTTAATGAATTAATTCTGGAGTCTTAGGAAAATCACACCGTCGGCGGGGTCAATGGCACTGTCGGCGCCCTAGTTCAATTCTTCACATTTTGGTCCTTTTCGCTCCAAATTTGCTCCTTTTTGCATCTTTTTTCTCCAATGACCGTAATTCATCATTCCTGCAACAAAAAATCAAAAATAGCTTTCTTTAAAATGCAATATCATCAAAAATAGTATAAATTAGGTATGAAAATCTCAACATATTTTCCTTTGTCAAAGGCCTACAGTCACGAGGGAGTAGAACAGAGGTCTACGATCCAAAGTGTAGTGGAGATTGTAGTAATTTCGGAGATCATGGACGTTTTGGTGGCATGCGGGGAATGCAAGATGTGAGGGAAACAAGAAGACCTCGTGCGGGGAACGTGGGGTTTGAGAGAAATGAGAAGTGTGGAGTTTGTGAAGAATGCAGGGTGTAAAATCTTGAGAGAAATCGTCTATCACTTTAATAATTTTCATTATTATTAAGATTTTCAAATTCAATTTCCTTTTTATTTACTTTAATTTTGGACTTTAGTTTTCATATATTAACAAATTTCTTTTGTATTTTTCTTTGTTCGTTATAATTGAGGCACAATGTGTGGTCATGCGACTTTTCATCAATCACACAGAAGGGAATTTCAACAAATACTCTGAAATTCAAAAACTTCATTAATTCTGCTCCAAACATGCTATAAAATGGATCAAATGATGAAACTATCCAAAACAACATGCTGAGTACATCCATGAAAAAAAAACTGTAGTATCACATATATCACATATCATAGAATCACATATCATATCTTTTCTGCTCTCACACAGTAATAACAATCTATTTGCTTCTTGAGGCAAGTTGTGATCAAGCTAACCTTCTAAGCCACGCTTTGGAGCAAAGACCCTTTCATGTATACTTAGAGGTTGAACTATCTCATAGCTCATACGGGTGTAGTTCCTCCAATTTTGGATCTAGTTATAGTCGGTATAGTGTTTTGTAGCCATCCATTCCTCTTAATGTTACCAAGACTCTGCGGCGTGGCACTCCAGGGATGTAATGCTTGACAAGTCTGCTCAATTTCTTTTAAAATCAACACTTACCCAACTAGCAGTGAAATTCCAACTGACCCTCTAATCTCTCTTGGTTTGACAAGATCTATCTCCCTTTTAGATAAAATATTGCTCCTACTCATGATGGAATCTGTACAAAATGGTCTGACGGAGTCGTGATGATTGATGTGGGGAGGAATGCAGTATCCTTCTTCATTGATGTTGATAATGCAGCTATTTGCGATGCAATCCATTGTCAATATACTATATCTTACCATCCTCCTAATCATCCACTTTATCACGGATGGTAGGGGATCCACCTCATCATATCTCAAAGTGCCTGGGGGTCCCCTTACCTATCCTTAACAAAATTATAATAGTGTCCCCCCCTGAATAGTGATCCTGCCCTTTCCACACATCCACTTATGTGGTTTTAAATATGTATTCTTCATCAATAAATCAGCTCAACCTCTGTCCTTTAAATAAAAAAATGCAATAAAAAAATTTCTTTCATCGCTATATGAGAATACTCCATTATGTAACTCCAATCCTTCTAGGATAATGAGGAATTTTCCTCAGATTTTCTCATAATACTCAAACTTTTACATTCAGACCCTATTCATCCTTTCTAGCTATGATGTGGAAGCCTTTGCAAACGCAGGGTTGCTCCTTGATGCTGATTCTTATTATAGATGTCAAATGCGATGTATGTGATTATAGGCTTAATTTCATTAATAATGATTCTTGCTTTGCAACAAAGCCAAAAACTTGATCCCAAGCAAAAGGTAGCTAAACTTTTCACTATGAAGAAAATAAGAATAAAATTATAATATTTAATATGAGATACTACACAAGTATACATATCGTTATCAAGTAATATATTACTTTTTTATTAATCTTGAAATATCGAAGCCACGGGGATAACTAATAATATGCAACCTTACAAAATATGAGAAATTAAATAACAAAATTTTACTTAGCAAAGTATTCTTACATAAATTTTAGATGCTATAATAAGAATGAAAGTTTGATTCTTTTTGTAATTTTTGATAATTAAAAATAAATTAAGCAACTAATTAATTTAACTAAATAATTGCGAGATGAAGACAATATAAATAAAGTATTGTTTTCCTTCTCATGAATCAGTAACAAGTAAAGGAATTTTATTGTGGAAGTATTCTAATGTGTTGTGCTAAATAGTTACAGGCTAAAGCCCCCAATTTGATTTATAGTTTTAGGTTATGATACGAGATGTTAGCCCCCAGATGAAGGGAGAAGAGAGAACTCTAGAGTGAGAGCTAGTCTTCCCTACCTAACCTGTCTTCTAGACTATTCAAACTATAGATTAGTCAATGTTATTTAGCCTCTAAAGTCCTCTACTTCTACACCCTTCAAAGTTTATTTCCCTTTTAATTTACACTCAATCCCATGAACTCAGAGGAGACTCTAGCCATTTGTTGGTAGAGATAGTATCATTAAAGATCTTACATGTTCTCACAATAGGTGTTAACATTTTAATTGGCCAAATCAAGAAGTAAATGAAGTACAAGGTTTAAAATTATCACAACTTCTTGCAACATTAAAGTCTAATACTTCACACAACTTCCATTGAATTCTTAATCACTTATCATTTTAAGAAAAAAGATAAAGAATACTCAGAATTCATGGAGAAAGTACAACCACACTTGAGCTTAAACGTAGAAATCATGCACATAAACAAGAAGTCTAAATTAAAACCAAATGTAGTCACAAAGATAAACGCTTGTCTAAAATCCTCTCCACCAAATATCTTGAAGTTTCTTTGAATTTTCTTCCTTCACTCACAATACAAACTAAAACTCAAAATAAAAAGAAAAGGTGGCCGACAGCGGCGGCAACGATTACTTTGGATGGATATATGATGATTAGCGTTTGGACTCTTCCTTTGAATGATCCAAATCTTATTTAATAAAAATCCAAGAGGTTCCTTGGAGTCTCTTCAAAATGTGTCTTCATTCAATGAATCTTCTAGAAGTTGCCTCTTCTCAAAAGCCAATTGAATGAATTTTTATGTCCATGAACCTTTTTTCCACATTTTATCAAGGGTGTCTTCAAACACCTTTTAAAAAATTCATCCAAATTCAATGAATCATCAAATAACTACTTCTGACACTTAAGCCTAGGGTAACTGACGATTAGATGTAGCTCTTTTTGTATAACTGGTGCGTAAGCGCCAGTCTTAGGCTTTTAGGCACCTTAATTCATTTTTTGACCTTCTTCATTTTTCCTCGAAATTTGATTATTTTTCTCTCCTTTCACCAATTTTCATCCATTTGATAGTAACTGAAAGAAAAACACATAAATACCTTTTATTAAAGCATTGTATCTCAAAAATAAGTATAAAATTTTGTACATAAAGACTATATTTTTTAGGTATATCAAAATCGCCCAAACTTAAAATGTTACTTGTTCTCACATGACTCTCAAATCTTTTTAAAAACAAAATAAGTAAATTCTTTATATGGGTTTCTTTAGGAGTTTCTAAAATTTTGATATAGAAATATAGTAGTCCAATTTAAAAAAAAAATTAGTGAATGAGACCAACTCAGAGTTTAGAAATTTTTATTGTAAAGAAGTATAAAAATATGAGTTCCTATCTAGTTCAAAAATATTGTAGATTTTCCTATTATAGAGTTTGGGCATTCCATCATCTCCACTTAAAAATTTTTATCAAGTAAAATTGTACTTACTCTATTATATCCTTAAGCTTAAGAGTTTCTCAAGTCTTATACTTTAAAAAGATCAGATGTAAAACCAATTTTTGATTAGGCACTAATCCTCAAGCATCTCCTCCCTTTTTCGACTTTTTTTTTCTTTTCTTTTTCTCATTTTTTTCAGGCAAGGATTACTATATCCGGATAGTCCCTTAATGATTTTGAATTTCAACCTTCTTTTCCTAAAGTGAAGAGTTGATATATTTTTTCTTATACTTAAAAACATAATAATAATTTTGGAAATTATTTTTAGAAAAATAAATTTAAGCTTTGAAGTAAAAGTCTAATTCTTATACATTTTTAAAAAATACAATTTCTCCTACTAAATATAGATAGATAATATTTATCATTTCCATAATAAAAATTTTTAACTTTAACTTTTTCTTCATTACTATACATTTTAACTAAATCTTTTACTCATTTCTATACTCAAAATTTTACTTCCCAAATATAACTTCATGTACATGATTATTTTTCTTCAAATTAAAATCAATATTATTTGAAGTACGTTTAAGAACAAATAAATTTCAGATTTTTAGAAATTTTTTCACCCCCCCTCAAAAAAATATTTTTTTTAAAAAATAAAATATTTTAGCATCATATATAAATAGGCAGGAATGAAAACTATGAATAACATGTTAGCAAGAATTTTTACATCCTAAATATACAAGTACAAAAATTAAAAATAGGAGTAAACATTAAATTGATCAAATTTTAATTTACCTAACATTTAGAGATTCCTTAGACTTCTATGCAGAGGAGAATAACATAAAAGTAAATAAACACACTAACAAACATACACAAGTGCAACATAAAGAAAAATATCTAGTAGTAAATTAAAAAATTTAAACATGAAATTCTTAAGTAAAAGTTAGCAATATTCTAAACCTTTCCGAGACTAAAAATTAAGTTCAACATAGACTAACTAAATACATTAAACAACACAAATAACACAATTACTACCACAAAAACATAACAACTACTCACAAAAATATAGAATCATCACAATAGTGTCTAACAAAATAAAAAATAAACAAAACTAGCAGTCTCAACAAAATACAACTCCAAAAAAAATAAAAGTACAGGATAATTGTACCACAAACAGTTCACAAAATAGAACCAGTCTAATCATCATCTTCCTCAGCTTCACTCTCATCACTATGCTATGTAGTTGCATGCTCATAAGATGGATATCTTGGCTATTGAGGGAAAACTACACTCTAGTTACCTCTCATGAGATTTTCTATAGATGAGTGGTATTCTTCCTCAGAATCACTATGTCTCCTCATATGTCGATCTATATGCTTTATAAAATTTAGTAAATTTAATACCTTTTCTGTGGTATAAATGACATTGTTCAATATCCTCTACAATAGTTGTGACTGAAAATCAGGTTCAGAAGTCTTACCCTGTGATGTAGAAGCACGTGAACTGGAAGCTTGAGATGTCGAAGCAGCTGGACTACTATAAAATCCACCTCTCCAGCCAAAAATTGAATGATGTGAAAATAACTTGACATTCACACTAGTAATAGGCTTGAGTGGTTGCAATATCTCCTCCCAGCTATCAAATCTAACTCCAGCCTGCTTGCATAATGAAAATATCAAGGATGCAAATCCTAAACCTGCAGTTGTAGCAGCGACGACAGAATTGGTAATAAAATTATGAATCAAAGCACCAATATCGATGGGCTTGAACTACTAAATACAATAGTTTAAAGTTGCTCGATCACGGGTCACTTCACTAAGATGATTTATAGGCAGCAGAAGAGTAGAAATAAAATAGTGCCAAGCCTTTTATGGGGCATCTAACTTTGAAATGTGGAAGTTGACTCTTCTTTTATTTATAATTTTTCATAATCCACTTCCACCAGTCAACGATGAAATAATCTCATCTAACTCCTGCTCATTTCAATAATAGTTGGAATAAAACATAAAGTGCTTGGGGCCAAATGATAAAACTGATTTACTACCTTAGAAGAGAAAGGCACTATCTTTCCTCCAACCATGAATCCTTCTTCTTCAGCATCAGACAGATTTGGATAGAAATCTTGAATAATAGAAATAACTGTCATAGCAGAAAAACAACAAAATTGCTCCCACAGGCAATGAATAATCAAATCTTCTACAGCTTCTCCCAAACTCTTAAAACAACGCTCAGGAATCAAATTCCTTGATTTCAACACATCAATGTATAAATCATGAGCTCTCAAACTAAAAAAATTGCTTGAATCAAATTGAGCTTTTCCTTTAATCCTCTTCATCCGTGGTTCCATTTCTAAAAAAAATATATAAAATTCACAATAAATCCCAAATTCAACTCTAAATTGTTAAACTTAACCCTTAAAAGGTTAAACTACCAAATCTATGTATTTTCTATAGATTTTTCTCAAATTTTCACCATGAATAGAGATTTCGGGTAAATGCATAATGTGCTCAAAATACCTGGTGAAAATAAAAAAATTTTACATAGAACTAAAGCTCTTACCTCAAGAAAATCAAATCTAACAAATTTTTCTCCAAACCACTAAGAAATTTTCAAATTAGGGGATGTCATAATCTCCAAATCACGAAATCAAGAGGTAGGGGACGATGTCTAGCAAAAAAAATGATGTTTTTTCAAACCAAATCGTCACTTTAAACTGTTCGTGAACCGAATTATGTAAACCGACGCTTAGGCACCCTTCTCTCTGTTTAGATAGCGCTTAAGCACGGGGTCTTGGTGCTTAGGCGCCTATGCACAAATTTTGATTTTTTTGGTTTTAAGTAAAATGCACTTCTAGCTTAAGTCAGCTAACCATACAAGGTCTGATAACTCTTTAATAACTATTTTCTTCCCTTTCAACTCTCCTCATTTTCAAGATTCAGCAATATTAACTAATTCGATTCAATGTTAAATAAAACAAAATTTGACACAGACAAACACTTATATTTATTCATAAACATTTATAAACAATTTCAATACATAAATTCTCAATCCAAATAGTCTCGGAAAAGAAAATTCCTAAAATAAACACTAGACAGTCTTTACATTAAAAACACACTAAATAGAATGAACATTAACAAATAAACACTAAACACACAAACAATAAACAATGAACTTAATTCCACTCTCCATTCGGTGGAACAATTCTTGGCCTATCATTAGTCTCTCCTCCAGCATTTGGAATGTAAATTTGATAAAACGGATGGTGATTAATAACTCTGGCTTAATCTTCTTCAATCCATTTTTTCTTCAACTACATAACCTTTCTGCTTCTTCTATAAAATTGATATTGCTAAAATGCATCTTAGGTTGAGATCCTATATGATCCAGATGTGCGTTAACTTCCATCACTTTTGCTTCAATTGAAGCCACGTCAGCCTAAATTTTTAATGATTTTCTCTGTTATTCCCTTTATAATAACGGCTAGGAAACCATTGTATAACTCGTGCGCACTCTGAATAATGAATTTCCTTCTCATTTCTTCCTCCTTCTTCTTTAAATCACTCTCCCAAGATGACGTCTTTCAAGACTCTCTCTTCTCACTTAGAATTTAGGGTTAGAATTGAATTGTGGTATAAATCATCACATAAGCCTTCTATTTATTGGCTCTAAACCCTCCTATAACTCTTAGAAACATCTTAGAACTACTATTCAATGTTAAATCTAACCAAGTCATGGTTAAAACTTCTAGAAACTCAAATTTGCTCATATTTTTTACTGTTGCGCTTAAGCATTGGATATTGGAGCTTAAGTGCTAGCGCTCAATTTAGCACAAGTCAACTAGACGTCCAAATACTCATTCTAACAGGTCTAATTCATATGTTAGGGTCTTAGAATTATCACTAAATAATTATTTATTTAAAATACTACAAAAATTTTCTAAATCAAACACAATAACATAACATTTAAATCAAACACACATATAACTATGGATTGCCTCTCACAGAGCGCTTGGTTTAACGTGGTCAACCCAATGCAACCAGTGATTAATCTGGTTGACCTGACAATATAAGATCATTTAAATTTAGTTGATCACTTAAAAAGTAGAGTTTCTGCCTGTGACCATTCACTTTAAATATTTTATCAATTTTAGGATCTTTGATATCTATAGCTCTGTAAGGATAAAATTTTATTACAATAAATGGGCCCATCCACCTGGACTTAAGTTTGTCTAGAAATAATCTTAACCTTGCATTATAAAGTAAAACTTGTTGCCCTGACTCAAAATTTTTTGTAAGAATCCTCCGATCATGCCACAACTTCATCTTTTTTTTTTAAATCTTAGCACTTTCATAAGATTCATTCCTTATCTATCCATGCTCATTCAATTACAATAGTCTTTTCTCACCAACATCCTTTACATTGTAATTAAATTCCTTAATAGCCCAATATACTTTATGCACAAGTTCAACTGGTAAATGATAAGCTTTCCTAAATATCAGTTTGTTTGGGTAAATTCCTATAAGAGTTATGTATGTAGTCCTATTAGCCCATAAAGCGTAATCAAGTTTGTCTGACCAATCCATTTTGGTTGGATTCATAAATTTTTCCAATACTCTTTTAATTTCACAATTGCATAATTCAGCCAAACCACGTGTTTGAGGATGATAAGCAGTTTCAATTTGATGGTTAATATGATATTTCTTTAACAATTTCCATCGTTGCATTTCTGAAATGACTTGCCCTGTCAGTTATGATCGCTCTCGACATCCAAAATCTACAAAATATATTCAATTTTAAAAACTTTCTGACACTTTCAACATCATATCGAGATAAAGCAACAACTTCTATCCATTTGTATAGATAATATATTGCCAACAATATATATACATTTTCAAAGTATGGTATAAATGGTCCCATAAAATGTAATCCCCAAACATAAGAAATCTCAAATGTTAACACATAATTGAGAGGCGTCTCATTCCTCCTAGAAATATTTCCCACTCATTGACATCGATCATAAGTTTTGATATAAGCGTTAACATCTCTAAAGATTATAGGCCAATAAAATTCATATTGCAAAATTTTGTATGTTGTTTTATCAACACCAAAATGTCCCCCAAAAATAGAATTTTGACATTTTTGGATAATTTCATAAGTTTCATCTAAAGATACACATCTTCGAATAATAAGATCTTTTTTTTGGTATATATAAAAACTGGTCATCCCAAAAATAAGTCTTAGCTTTAGATAAAAATTTTCTTTTTTGTCAGTATGTCATTCCATGGGATATAATATCACTAATAATGAAATTCACAATGTCGGCATACCATGGAACATGCCACTCATTAACATTAAACAATTCTTCATTTGGAAAATGTTCATTAATCTCTTTTTCAAAACATAGTGGTTTTTCTAATTCAAGTCTGGATAGATGATCAGCAATTTGATTATTAACTCTCTTCCTATATACTATCTCAAAGTTAAATTCTTACAAAAGAAGAATCCACCTTATAAATCATAGTTTTGCATCATTCATTTTCATGAAATAATTGATAGCAAAATGATAAGTAGGCACAATACATCTAGTTCCAATTAAGTATTATTTAAATTTATTAAAAACATATAGTACAAATAATAACTCTTTCTCAGTTGTCGTATAATTAATTTGAGCTTTATTAACATTTCTGCTACCATAGTAGATTATTTTGAAAATCTTATCATGCTTTTGTCCTAAAGAGATACAATAACATAATCACTTGCATCACACATTATTTCAAGAGGTTTTTCCCGATCTGTTGAAACAATAATTGGTGCAGTGACACATTTTTTATTTAATAATTCAAAAGGTTCTCTTTATCAAAATTAAAAATGACACCTTTTTTAAGTAAATGGTATATATGCTTAGCCATTTTTGAGAAGTCTTTAATATACCGCCTGTAAAATCCAACATGTCCTAAAAAACTTCAAATTTCCTTCACACTTGTTGGGTAAGGTAAATTAGTGATCACTTGAGTTTTTGCAGGTTCTACTTCCATACCATTTTTTGAAATCTGATGTCCCATAACAATTTCTATTGCTGCCATAAATTGACATATTTCTCAGTTAAGGACCAAATTTGTTTCTTCACAGCACATAAGAACTGTTAACAAATATTCTAAACATGATCCAAATGAAGTTCCAAACACTAAAAAATTGTCCATAAAAACTTTAATCCCATTTTCAATTAAATCACAAAAAATAGTCATTATACGTCTTTGAAATGTAGTAGGGGCATTACATAAACCAAAGGGCATTCTTCTAAAAGCAAATATACCATAAGGACTGGTAAAAGTTATTCTCTCTTTATCCTCAAGAGTTATTTGTATTTGGTGATAATGAGTATATCCATCTAGAGAACAAATTTTTTAATGCCCAATTATTCTATCCAGCATTTGATCTAGAAAGGGTAGTGGAAAATGATCTTTCCTAGTGATGAGATTTAATTTTCTATAATCAATGCATATTTGCCATCCTGTGACTTATCTTGTTCGTATTAACTTATTATATTCATTCATAGTCACGATCACTACTCCTTTCTTAAGAACGCAATGAATTAGGCTAACCCATGCACTCTGAAAAAGTTTAGATAATTGCAACATCTAACAACTTTAAAATTTCGTTCTTAACAACTTCCTTCACAACAAGATTTAATCACTTTGAAGAATTAGCTCTGAGTATGCAGTTCTTTTCGGTATGAATTCTATGCATACCAATTGAAGGACTGATTCCTTTTATATCAACAATTTTAGATCCAAAGGCTTTCTTGTAACTCTTCAAAGTTTTCATTAAACTTATTTCTTTTTCTGTAGTTAATTTTGAATTAATTATAACAAGTAATATTGAGAAATCACCTAAAAATGCATACTTCAAATGTTCAAGAAGTAACTTCAACTCAAGGTGAGGATATTTTTCAATTGATGGACAAAAAGACTTATTCTTTTCTGTCGTGTCCAAAACTTCAAGACTTTCTCGAACATAATTGGAATCTTTCTTGTAAAAATCTTTGCATTGATATAATTGCTCTTCTTGCTCATGTTTGAACTCTTTCTTTTTAGATTTCTCTTCATAATTTATTTTGTAATGACATTCACTTAGATATCTTGTCACATCCATTCTAAATCATTCATCATCTTTAGCTTTTGCAGGGTATTTCATTGATTTGAAAATATTAAATGTAATTGTCTGATCATTGACGTGCATGGTTAATTCTCTTTTCTGTACATCTATCATTGCTCTTATTATAACTAGAGAATGTCTCCCAAAAATGAAAGGTACCTCCTTATCTTCCTCCATATCTATTATAATGAAATCAATATGAAAGATAAATTGATCTACTTTCACTAAGACATCTTCTATAACTCCTTTAGGATATGTTATTGAATGATTTGCTAATTACAGAGTTATAGTAGTAGGGGATATTTCTCCTAATCCTAATTATTTAAATATTGATAATGACATAAGGTTGATTTTTGCTCCTAAGTCACATAAAGTTTTCCCATAAAATCTGTCTTCTATTGCATATAGAATTATGAAGCTACTAGGATCTTTAAGCTTTTTAGGAAGCTTTTTCTAAATCATAGCATTGCACTCCTCACTAAGTGCAACAGTCTCGTTATCTTCAAACTTTCTTTTCTTGTTAAGAATATCCTTCATAAACTTCACACAGCTTGGCATTTGTTTTAAGGTTTCAACAAATGGAATATTTATTGTATGCTTCTTAAAAACTTCCAGAATTTTTGAAAATTGTTTATCCAACCTTTGTTGATGGAGCATCTAAGGAAATGGAGGTGGTGGTTTTTCCAAGTTAGCTTTAAGTGGAGAAATGGGTCGTTCAAAACCTTTCTGAGCGTCCTCTTCAGGCTCTTCAATTTTTGATAATTGAAAAGTAAGAAAGTAATTAACTTAACTAAATACTTGCAAGATGAAGACAATATAAATAAAATATATTTTTCCTTATCATGAAAATTTAATTCTATAATAGTATTCTAATTGTGTTTTGCTAAATAGGAGCAATAATATTCTTTGCGCTTACAAGAGATGCTATAAAGAATATTGGTTAATCTATAATTTGAATTGTCTTGAAGACAGGTTAGGTAGGGAAGATACTAGCTCTCACCCTAGAGTTCCCTAATCTCCCTCCACCTAGGGGCTAACATCTTGTATCAGAACATAAAAATATAAATCAAATTTCAGGCTTTAGCCTGTCAATCTCAAGTTCTCTGATTCTACACCCTTCAAAGTTTATTTTCCTATTTAAATGCACTAAATCCCATGAACTACATTCTCATCCATGAAATAAAATGTGATTCTTTTCATTTTTTGATTGAGACAACACCATCTCGGATCTTACATGTTCTCACAATAGGTATTAACATCTTAATTGGCCAAATGAAGAAGTAAATGAAGTATAAGGTTTAAAATCATCACAACTTCTTCCAACATTAAAGCTTACCACTTCACACAAACTGCTTTCAATACTTAATTACTTATCATTTTAAGGAAAAATATAAAGAAAACTACTTAGAATTCATAGAAATACACAACCACACTTGAGTTTAAAAGTAGAACTCATGCATACAAACAAGAAGTCTAAATTAAAAACCAAGTGTAGTCATAAAGATAAACACTAATCTCATATCCTCTCCAACAAATTTCTTAAAGTATCTTTAAATTATCTTCCTTCACTCACAATACAAACTAAAACTCTAAATAAAAAAGAAGGTGGTTGGCGGCGGCGGCGACGACAATGAAGGATGGCGGCGGCTGCGGCGGTTACTTTGGATGGATAGATGATGAATGGCGATTAGCCTCTTCCTTTGATGATCAAGGTCTTCTTTAATAAAAATCTAAGAGGTTCCTTGGTGTCTCTTCAAATTTTATCTCCATTCAATGAATTTTTGAGAAGTTTCCTCCTCTCAAAAGCCAATTGAAAGAATTTTCATGTCATTGAACTATTTCTCATGTTTTCACTAAGGGTTTCTTCAAACACTTCTTCAAAAATTCATCCAAATTCAATAAATCATCAAATAACTACTTCCGGCGCTTAAGCGTGAGATACCTGGCCCTTAGGCGCGGCTCTCTCTGTTTAACTGGTGTGTAGGTGTCAGTCATAGACGCTTAGGTACGTCAATTTTTTTTTGCACCTTCTTCATTTTTTGTCCAAATTTGATCCTTTTTCACTTCTTCTACCAATTTTCACCCATTTTATCGTACCTAAAAGGAAAATAGATAAATACTTTTCATTGAAGTGCAATAGCTAAAAAATAGTTAAAAAATGTGTACATCAAGACTATATATTTTAGGCGTATCACTCCTCTATCATCACCTCTGGAGGAATCCATGATGGTGGTAGCACTTCTAAACCATATGTTGGAGGCTATGTATTCTTCAAAACATCTTGTACTGCTCCAGGTGGCAGATGTTACACTCCGGGCATTTTGTGAATGCTCCCGTTGGTGGTGTCCTTCTCAAGATTTCTACATTACACATGGGGCATCCAAAACATAGCTCATCGGGGATCGCTGAAGATGTGGGATTTGTAAATTTCTCAAGCTTTTTGTCTATGATTGGTGATACAACTAAAATATATAGTATTTTCATGCACTTTAATGGATGGTATTTTTGTGTTTTTCTTGCAGATACAAATAAAAAAGTGAAAAATGCTTAAAGGATGAAAAAGGATCAAATTTGGAGCAAAAAAGTGAAAAATGTGCAAATGAGTCTCGGTGCCTAATCGCCTGATCTAGCGCTTAAGCGTTGGTTAAACAAAGAAGGCCGGGCCTAAGTGCTAGAGGTCCCATGCTTAAGCGCCAGTGGCAGTTACTAGACGAGTAAAGGTTGTTTTTACAAATTTTAAAGTGGTTTTTTAGGCACCCATTGGCTTAATAGGTGGTTATAACCACCATGGACAAAAAATATCATGAAAGGATGCATCTTTCTAGAAAATACATCAAATTGGGACACATTTTGAAGAGTTTCCAAGGCACCTCTTGGAACACTATAAAAGAAAAAAGATTGGTACTTTAAAAGTGGGTTTGAAAAGGTCCGAAAAATTGTGAGCCTGAAAATACTTGGAAAGTTTTGAAAGTTCATCAAATTGGGGAGTTGGTTGGAGAGATTTTCAGGCACCACTGTTACTTTTATATTCTTTTTTGTTAGTTTATTTTGAGTTATTATAAAGTGAAGAGATTCAAAGGGACTTCAAGAGTTTGGTGGAGAACTTGAGATAAGTTTTTATCTTTTTGCTTTAAGACTACTTTTGGTTGTAATTGAGACTTATTGTTGGTTTGACAATGATTTCTACTTTTAAACTAATATGTGGTTTTATTTCTCCATGGATTCTGAGTGGTTTTCTTTATCTTTCTTCTTAAAAGTGATAAGTAATTAATTTTTGGATGGAAATTGTAGAGAGTATTGATCTTTAATGTTGGAAGAAGTTATGATGTTTTAAATCCATGCACTTTTTTTACTTCTTGATTTTTTCAATCCAAATGTTAAGAATTATTGTGAGAACATGTAAGAACTGAGATGGTATTGTCTCAGTAAATAACTAGAAAGAATCATATGAGGTTGTATGAATGAGAATGTAGTTCATATATTGAGTGCAAATAAATAAGGAAATATTCATTGAAGGGTGTAGAGTTAGAGGACAGTAAAGTGACAGGTTAAAGCCCCCAAATTGATTTATTATTTTAGGTTCTCATACAAGATGTTAGCAGGGAATCAAGAGAACACTTTAGTGAGAGCTAGTATCTTCCCTGCCTAGTCGGTCTTCAGAACTATTCAGACTTTAAATTAGCTAATGTTCTTGATAGAAACTCTAGTAAGGGTAAACACTATTATTGCTCCTATTTGGCGCAACACAATTTGCATACTTCCACAACACAATTCTTATAATTATTACTGATTCATGATAAGAAGAAAGATATTTTTCTTATTAAGTGTTTTTCATCTATAAAACTCTAGGTATCTTTTTTAAGTTGTTACTGCTATGTCAAAATATCAAAAATACCAAAAATATTTGAATTATTATTACTACAAAATATATTCAATTTAGGTAATTATCTTTTTAAAAATAGAATGTTTTCTAAAAGTGCATATTGTATAAATTCCCTGTGGGTTCGATATTTATGGCTNGGATCTTTGGTTAGAATTTTAGATTTTGGAGAGTGGTAGGAAGGGAAGCGTCTGAGCTAGAGGAGGAAGATTGACCCTAGCAAACTGGTAAGAAAATTTTGGTTCATATTATAAATTGAATTAATGAATTAAATTAGGACTAAATAAAATAAAAATAAATAAATTTAATACTTAAATAACGAAAAGTTAATAGTTTATTAAAATATTAAATTAATTAGATTTTATACCATGCTGGGCTTTCCATTTTTGGAATAGTCGACGTCAAGACAAATCAAATAAAAGTCTAATTGACATTGAGATGAGTACTCGTACTTTTAATCTATTAATAATAATTTGTTTCTTCTCAACTATTTTGCAATTAAAGACATTTGCATATACTTTATTCTAATTGAGATAATTTTTTTCTTTTTCGATCATATTGTTACGAAATAACACTGACAGTGTTGTCTCAATTCTCAAATGTGAAAAGTGAAGGGTTGTATTAAGTAGTTTACAGGCAGTATAAAAATTTTTGAAAAATTATGACATGAATCCTTTAAATTCTTCTCTAAATGCAAAGGCGTCCCCTGAAAGCGACGAGTTGTATGACCTAAATATAGAGAAAAGTATACAATGGCCGCTACACCAGCGCCCGGATGTAGTTTCAAATAAGCAAGAGTACCAAATTATTGACAAATACGAGTAAAAAAGTTGGACCATAAAACTAATATTAAGATAGGATGAGGGAATATAAATACTCTCACAGATAATTCATGGAATTAGTTGATATTATGGTTCATAGGAAGATAAATATTTATGTTCAAAAAGCTAAATGGGTTGGACAAAAGACTAAAAAGATTGGTAGCTTAGGTTTTAAACTTTAGTATTTAGGTAGGAGTCGCACTAGAAATTGTGGGTATAATTATAGATAAGAGTTTGAAAGATAATGTTGTAAAAGTTAATAGAATTGAAGATGAATTATAAACCTTAAGATCATTGTTGATACTAAGAATTTTAATATTATAAGTGCATATGCTCCTCAAGTAGACTTAGATATAAATTCTAAAGAAAAATTTTGAAATGACCTAGAGGAATTAATACAAATGATACCACCTGAAGAAATAATTTTTATTGGAGGAGATTTGAATGAAAATGCTGGTAGAGATGTAATTATTTCAGAAATTTTCATGGTGACTACACTTTTGGAGTGATTATTGAAAAAGTAGAGTCATTTCAAATTTTGTTTTAGCGTATGATTTTGTTATTGTTAATATTTTATTTAAGAAAAGATTGGCGTATTATTATGAGACGGGCTAGGGTGGCGTCTGATAGAGGGCGCTAAAAGCGCCTGATGCGGGCGCTTCATTTTCGTGGAAAGGGGGCCCACGAACCTGCGAAGCTTTGCGGAACAGCAGGAGCACAATCCAGCACGAAGGAAGAGGGATCACAAACTCACACAATCTACTTGGGCTATTTCGCGTATCCAGCACACCGGACCTTTCCAAGGAATAGTTTCCTAAATTCTTCATGTTTTTTCCACTTCTTTCCTTTTGTGTAGAAGCAGGAGGCTATGAATGGCTATCCCCTGTGTGTAGGAGACAGTTCTACTAGAGTTGTCTTCTAATCTCCTCTGTAGAGTTTTTCCCCACTTGTTCGGGCTATAACCGACGATAGGTGATGCTTCGACCGTATTGTGCTTCGAAGTGGTGTTGTAAACATCAAACTCCTTCGCTACTACTCACTGACCGCCTTTTCCCTACCACTCCCTAGCTACCTACCACCCCCATATTCCTCCACCACTACCGCCACCCTTCCTTCATGATCTTGTCGTCCAATCCACCCACAACCAACCACACACAATCCCCTACCAACCCAACGACCGCTCACCGCCGACGCCCCTGCCACCTCCGAATCTCTTCCTATAGCTCTTATTAGGGATTCGTTTATTATTACATTTGTCTTTTCCTTGAGTCGTGTTGTATCACTATTTTTATATTAATAACATTTTACATTTTTGTATTATGTCACGTCTCAATTAGATATGATATCATTTGGTATCAGAGTCGGCTCAATCCTATTCCTATCGTAGCGTTCCCCAACACTCGTCCCTTCCCAATTCACCTCCAATTTTTTTCTTTCAATTCCAAACTCAAGTCATGCCAATAGGGAGAGATGCATCAGGCCCTACTCAATAAGAGAACCAACATGAAATTCGTCCTCTGCAATAGAGCTAGCCGAGTTAGATGACGGAAACCAAGAAGAGATTACCTTCGACCATGATTGGGAGAGTCATAGGGCAGAAGAGATGGGGATCTTAATCCATTCCAAAGGGAAGATTGATGTGTAGATAAGAATGCTATTTTTTCTTTATTATTTGCATATTTTTATGGATAAAATTGCACTTTAAAAAAGAATATTTTAATTTTGTTCTTGCAGGTATAACAGTTATTGTAAGTAAAGAATAGGTAAGAAGACTTGGAGCAAAAGGAACACAAGAAAACTGGCGTCTAGGTGCTAGACACCTGGGCTCTTAGGTGTAAGTCTCAACCATGGCAAAACTGAGAGGATGGCGCTTAGGGGCCACCCACTTGACGCAAAGGCGCCGCGATACTGGTGCTTAAGAGCCGCACCCCTGTGTGCCTAGGGACCCATGCTGTTCCTTGCATACAGAAATTCTGGCGCCTAGGCGCCAGCAACTGCTCGAAGCAGTTTTAACAGTTCATGAAGCTTATCATGGGGAATCGTGGGGGGTTGCTTAAGAGGTTTTGAGGTGATGTTTATGCCAATTAAAAGAGTCTATATATATGCATGCATCAGGGTTGTTGAAGGATTGATGCGAATAGAACTTGGGATTGATGAATGGGTGTTTCTAGGGCTATTAAGTGTAGAGAGATTGATGAATTGAGTAGATTGGCTTGCTATAAAGTTTATCCTTCTTCTAGTGCAGAGGATAGGGAGAGTCTTCCAGAGCAGCATCCAGAAGTCAGAAGAAGCATTGGTAGAGCATCTTGGGGTTATTGCAAAGAAGAAGATAAATTTATTATTTTTGTTATTGTATTTCTGTTGTAAGCATTTGGATAGTGGAACTCGCTTGTTTTAATAACTCGATGTGGTGTTTCTCTCATGCTTATTGAGTAGATTTCTTTACCTTAACTTTTGATGATTAAGTAGAATGTGTAGAAATGTTAAGTGTTGTGAAAATACTTTGAATTTTTGGATGTGATAATTAATCTTCAGATCTTCATTTACTTTTCATTATGACCAAGTAAAATGTTCAACGTATTGTGATCATAATAACTCGAGAGAACGATGGTAGAATCAACTTACGGGGAATAGGTTGATATGTCTTGTAGAGAGATGCAAATGTTAGATAAAAATTATTTGACAGGTTCAAAACGAGATTTAAGGAATTAAAGTCATTTTAATCAATTTTCTTTATGCACTCGGGAGAGGGTAAAGAAGAGACTTGCTCTCACTACTCATATTTACAATTTGCATTTTACATTTCCTATACTCCACTTACAGCATTGCAATGGAGGAGATTTTTAGTAACTGATATTCATCAATCCAGCACCTAGTTAAATAGGATTTCAGTAGAATTTTCACTTTACACTTGATTTAGATACTTTACGATTACTTTGTAGAACTCTAACACAAACTAAATTTCATATTATGAACAAAACCAGTAGGTTATAACTTTTTCTATTTTGGAATCACCTCGTTCTCTATGGGACCGACATTCCAGACTCTAAAATCTGATATTACTGATACGACGTGCACCTATATGAGCCCCAGTGTGTAGCTGCACCTAGAGACGAGTATCAAAGATCACAACAACGAAGAATATAGGCCGCATTGTTTTGGTATCCAATATCAAAGACGGCCTCTTATGGAGTTCATAGTGACTTTGGCATCAAGATGGACCTCCAAGAGTTTGAGGGGAACATAGATCCTGATGAGTTTATCGAATGGCTGCAAACAGTCGAACGAATGTTCAAATATAAAGACGTACTAGAGGACAAGAGAGTCAAGCTAGTTGCAATTAAACTAAAAAAGAATGTCACCTTATAGTGGGAGAATCTACAAAGGCAAAAAAGGATGGAAAAAAGTGAATAGATAACCAAGTAGGAGAAAATGAAGAAGACAACGAAAAAATCTCCCACCGTAGTATCGTCAGGGCATGTTCCTAAAACTCCACAACATGCAACAATGAGACCTATTAGTTGAGGAGTTCAAGGCCCATTTCGACCACCTGCAGCTAAAGTGCGAGCTAATAGAGCCAAAGGAGTACAAGATTGTCAGATATCTTGAAGGCCTAAAACCCATCATTAGCAATGTGGAATAGCTACAGCCATACTGACTAGCCCTAAAGGTAGAGAGGCAGCAGAAGCAAAGCAGACAACAGTCGTCGTTCAAACCAGCACCTTCAACTAAGCAGTCATCTGCAACTACTATAGCCAATAAGGTTGCTTCGGGAGGAAATAACAGAATTGGAAAAGGGAATGATAGGGCAGATCAAAATGGGAAGAAGAAGAAGAAAGGTATTTCCTCCAACACAATGCCAACCAAGAAGTGATTTTGGTGCCACTGCTACGGCCAAATAACCTCCAACTGCCCAACAAGCTGGTCGTCACATTCACAAACCAATGCGTCGACGATGAAGTCGATGAGGAATCAGAGGAGAGTCCAGAAGAAGAGTTTCGGCTCCACGGAGATGAAGGAGAAGCACTAGTCGTGTGGCGAATACTACATTCAGAGCCTAAGTGGGACCAATCTTGGCTAAGGCCTAACATTTTTCACATCAAGTGTACTGACAAGGGAAGGTATGCAGTCTAATCATCGATAGAGAGAGCTGCGAGAATGTGGTGTCCACGCTTATGGGAAAAAAGTTGAGATTGGACATACATAAGCATCTCCAATCATATTCTCTTACCTAACTGAAAAAGGAGAATGAGATATGTGTGGATCTGTAGTGTCTAGTTGACTTCTCCATCAGAGACCAGCTACATGAACAAATATGGTGTGACATGGATCCTATGGACGCTTGCCACGTGACAGTTTGATCGCAACACTCAACACGAGGGGTTCAAATATAATTATAGTTTCAAGAAGGATAGGAAACGCATAATTTTACTACCAAGGATTGTCAAAGGCTGGAGCAATACAAAGGCAACATTAGTTCCTCATATCACTTTCCTGCAATCGAACAGAGATGCCCTTGTAACATTAGCATTAGTCTTTCTGAAAGAAAACGAGGAAGAAAGAGAGGTACCAGCATTACTACAACCATTGATACAGAACTTTCAGGATGTTATGACTGATAGATTACGAAAGGGACTACCACCACTAAGGAACATTCAACACACCATCAACTTTATACCAGGATCTGTATTGCCAAACTGACCAACCTACAGTTTAAGACCTGAGTATGAAAAACTACAACAGCAAGTGCAGGACCTCATTACAAGGGGGCTAGTCAGAAAAAGCATCAGCCCTTGTGCAGCCTTACGGTGCCCAAAAGGATGGATCGTGGAGAATGTGCATCGACAGTCAAGCCATCAACAAGATTATCATCAAGTATTAATTTCTCATATCCTGCTTGGATGATCTCTTAGGCCAACTAAATAAAGCCAGAATCCTCTCTAAGATAGACTTACACAACGGATATCAACAGATACAGATGAAACCAGAAGACAAATGGAAGACCTTCTTCAAGACATGGGATAGACATCATGAGTGGATCGTTATGTCTTTCGGTTTGTCGAATGCACCAAGCACTTTCATGAGATTAATGAACCAGGTATTCCGACCTCACATTGGAAAATTTGTTGTTGTCTAATTTGATGTCATTCTGGTATACAGCCAGTCGGAAGATCACTTGCATCACCTGAAGACAGTATTCGAGGTATTGCAAGTCGAGCAACTATATGTCTATCCAAAGAAATGTCACTTCATGACCAGTCAGGTATGCTTTATGGGTTACATCGTGTCTAGTGCAAGAATTCAAATGGATCTCACAAAGATAAAGGTCATTATCAACTAGATCGTACCATAATCATTCATCGAGCTAAGGAAAATCTTGGGAATGGCATCCTTTTATGAAAGATTTATTAAAAAATTCAGCATTATCATCTCCCCTCTGACTGAACTTCTAAAAGGGAAGGAGTTTACTTAGACAGCAGCAGCCCAAGACAGTTTTGACACACTGAAAGAAAAGGTGACTCAGGCACCCGTGCTAGCACTACCTGACTTCAACCAACATTTCAATCGAAGCAGTACTAAGCCAAGGACACCCCATTACTTTCTTCAATGAGAAGTTGAATGAGTCCAAGAGGAAATACTCAACCTATGACAAAGAAATCTACACCATCTTAAGAGCTCTAAAACATTGGAGTCATTACCTATTAATAAGGGAGTCTACAATATCTACAGATAACGAGGCCCTAAAATACCTCAACAATCAGAGCAAACTAAAGGGACGACGCGCCACTTGGGTGGAATTTCTAACCTCATTTCAGTTTGTGCTAAAGCACAACGCGGGAAGCCAGAACCGCGTAGCAAATGCACTAAGTCGTTGACACCCATTAATCACATCCATGCAGGCTTCGAGGTCATAAATGATTTATATGAAACAGAGGAAAATTTCAAAAATATATGGGAGCAATGTCGGGAGAAGCCAGCAGGGCAATATTACTGCATAGATGGATACCTATTCCACCAGAGTCAATTGCACATTCCCCAGTGTTCACTGAGAGAGGTCATTGTCCAGGAAAGCCACAACGAAGGACTAGCAGATCATTTCGGTAAGGGAAAAACCCTCGCACTTGTAAGACTGGCCAAAACTAACAAGAGATGTAGAATAGCATGTCAAGCAATGCAAAATTTGTCATCTGGCAAAGACGAGCTCAAAACGTTGGATTATACACATCACTTCCAGTACCAGAGGCACTGTGGGTGGACGTCAGCATGGATTTCATGCTAGGACTGCCAAGGACTCAAAGAAACAAGGATTCTATGATGATTGTAGTTGACAGATTCTCCAAGATGGCTCACTTTGTACCCTGTCACCAGACACTAGACGCCTATGATATCACTGATCTATACTTCAAGGAGAATGTAAGGCTGCATGAGATTCCCAAGACCATCACCTCCGATATAGACGTCAAATTCCTGAACCACTTCTAAAGGACACTATTGGCAAAGCTCAGCACCAAACTCCAATTTAGCTCGGCAGTGCATCCACAAACAGATGTAGTAAACCGAAGCTTCAATAATCTCCTGAGGTGTTTCGTGGGAAAAAACATAAAACAGTGTGATCACATCCTAGCCCAAGTTGAGTTTGCCAATAACTAATCCATCGACCAAACTACAAGACGAGCTCTTATCGAGATTGTGTACGGGAGAAATCCGCTCACATTGGTGCCGCTCCTTCCATCTTCAAAAATCAGCAAGGATGACACATAACGGGTTCATGATATCCAGAAACTCCACAAAGAAGTTGGCAAGGAAATTGCTAAACTAATCAAAAATACCAGGAATAAGCAAATAAATCCAGGAAGAATGTGAAGTTTCAAGAAGGCGACCTCGTATAGAATCGGTTGAAAAAGGAAATATTTCCTACAGGATCATTTGTGAAGCTGAAACCGAGAGCAAATGGACCTTTCAAAATACTTCAGAAGCTGAAAAACAACGGATATAAGATTGACCTGCGTGGAGACTACAACAATTAAGACACATTCAACATTGTTGGCTTAACAACATATTTTGAAGAACATGGAGCTTCGACTTGGTCGAAGCTCCCTCAACCCAAGGAGGCTGACACGGGCGATAGTGCAGCGCTCGATTGCGGGCATTCAAAAGCACCTGATGCGGGTGCTTTGTTCCGCGGGACAGTGACCCACGAACCCACAAAGCTTCGCGGAACAGCGGGATCGCGATCCCGTACCAAGGGGGGTTGGCGAACTCATGCAATCCAGTGGGGCTATTTTGTGTATCCACCAAACCGGACCTTTTGGGGAAGAGTTCTTAGATTCTTCTTGTCTTTTGCACCTCTTTCCTTTTGTGTAGAAGTAGGAGGCTATAAATAGTTGTCCCCTATTTGTAGAAGGCAGTTCTATTATAGTTGTTTTTTAATCTTCTGTATGGAGTCTCTTCCCTCTTGTTTGGGTCGTACTCGATGACAGGAGATCATTTCAAATTGATTATTTTCTTTTGAGAAGAAGAGATCATTGAGAATGTAAATATTGTAAGATTATTCCAAGTGAGAATTGAAGTACTCAACATTGATCATTAGTTCTGGATTTTAAAATAAAGAATTGTAAGAAAAATAATACTATGAATCATTGTGATAGAATTAGATTGAAACACCTAAATGATAAATAGAATTATTTTTTTGAGTAGACTTCAAGATTTCATAATTTGAGATGTTCATGAAGAAGCAAAATCTATGTGGGATAATGTAAGAAACGTTATTAAATAAGTGACAAAAGATGTACTTGGAGAATCAAAAGAAAAAGTTTCTATAAATAAAAATAATTTGTGATGGAATAATATTGTGCAAGAAAAAATAAAATATAAGAAGTTGTGCTATAAAAATTAGTTTAAATGTAAAGCTTAGAGAACTAGAAAAAATATAAAGTGACCCGTAGGGAATCTAAGAAAACAATTTGTGTCATTAAAAATTTTACTTTGAGTGATCCTTATAATATATTAGATACTTAAAAAGATGAAAAATATATGCATAAACTAGACAAACAAAATGAAAAAAAAAGTAAAAATTTAACTCAAGCAAAGTGTGTTACAGATGAAAATCAAGAAGTATTTTCTTAGAAAAAGATATTCAGTATAGGTGGAAGAGCTATTTTAAGATTTTTTTTAATAAAGTTTCTAAAAATACAATTGACCGTAGTGATCTTAATATCATTAATAATAATAAACTATTTTATTTTTATTATCGCGTTAGTAAAAAAGAAGTTGAGGTATTAAATAAAATCAATGGTGGAAAATCAGTGGGACCTAATGATATCCCAATTGAAGTGTGGAAATATTTTAGGACATTTGAGAGTTTCTTGGCTTACTAAACTCTTTAATATTATTTTAAAAACTAAAAGATGTGTGAGGACTGGCGGAAGAGTATTTTGGTCCCTATTTTTAAGAATAAAAGGAATGCTTAAAGGAATTCAGTTGATGTGTCATACTTTAAAATTATGGGAGTAATTGAACATAGATTAAAATGTATTACAAAGATTTTTCATAATCAATTTGGATTTATGTCAGGGAGGTCTACCATGAATGTTATACATTTATTGAGAAGTTTGATGGAGAATAAAGAGAATTTACGTATGCTTTTTATTAATTTAGAAAAAAACATACGATACGGCTCTAAGAGAAATCCTATAAAGAGTTCTAGATAAGGTGTTAATACGACTTATATTCAAGTCATTAAAGATATGTATACTAGAGTTGTTATTAGTGTTCGAACGGGAGGATTGACCAAATATTTTCCTAAGTCAGTTGGATTACATCAGGGATCAACTTTAAGCCCCATTTTTTGCTTTAGTTATGGATGTTTGGTGTATGTTTATCGTTGATGATATCCTTCGTGTGGATAAGACTAGATAAAGGGTTTAGGAAAAACTTGAATTATGGAGGTCAACATTGGAGACTAAACGTCTTCGTTTGAGTAGAATTAAAATTGAATAGATGGAACATAATTTTAGTAATAGCTCTAGTGGCAGAGTTGTGCCTATGGGTGATCAAATCATTAAAAGGTGCGAACACTTTAGATATCTCGAGTTTATTGTTCAAAGTGATGGTGATATAAATGGGGATGTTATTAGTAGAATTCAAGTTGATTGGTTGAAGTGTAGGAATGCATCGGACATATCGTGTGATAGAAAAGCACCGCTTGAATTGAAAGGAAAATTTTATAAGATGGTGGTGAGATATGCAACGCTTTAGGGCGCAGAATGTTTGCCTTTAAAAGAGAAGTATAAAACAAAGTTAAGTGTTGCTGCGATGAGAATGCTTAGGGAGATGAGTGGCTTGACACTTAGATACAAAATGTGAAATGAATATATCCGTGATAGAGCAAGTGTAGCTCCAATGGCAGATAAAATTAAAAAGAGTCGTCTTAGATGGTTTGGTCACAGTAAACGTCGGCCATCTAATGATCTGGTTTGGAGAGTAGATGTTTTAAATTTGACTTACGTTAAGAAAGGCATAGGTAGACCTAGAAGACTTAGGCATATTGTATAAAAAATTATATTAATTTATTAGAATTAAATGAAAATATGACACTCGATAGGACAATGGAGAAAAAAAAATTCATATAGCTAACCCCACTTAGTGGGATAAAGGCTTGTTGTTGTGATCATATTGTTACAAATGTTATGGCTACTTACTCTCATGCATTTGGTGTATGTTTCATATAGTATGTTGAGTTGAATGCGATGAATACATGAATGATTTGTTTATGTTAACTGCTTATATGTACATGACTGACTATAGTGAAGTCACTCATTTATGGTACTAGTGGTGGAACACTAATACACATGTGTACGTATATAGAAAAAAATATTGATATTGATGAGTCTTAATTAATATAATTTTTAGACGGTGCTCATGTGACAATTCTACAGATATAGTATGATATTGATATGTTATTGATATAGTAAGCTTCTTTAAATAGCATCAAATAATTTTATTGGTTTATTAAAAGCTTGACTGACATGCATATTACTTCCTTTTATCTTTTAGCAATGTGGTTTATGAGTAAGAGTATTCACTGGCTTATTTAGCTCATTATTTTAAATTAACTTTTTCGTGTTAATTAAGTGATAAACAATGAGCGTTAGAAGAGATGACGTTTATAAAAGATGTGGACAAATAGTAACGAGATAATTTTAAATATATTGCTTAATTTAATTTAATTAGTGATTCTTTTATTTGTTAAATTATAGAAGAATATAAAAAATTTAGTTCCCACCATTTGATCGTTTGTTCTGGTCTTCCTATAAGAAAATTTGGATAAACTCTGTCTGTAAGATGTGGTGGTCATTCGGCAATCTTCTCTTCATTTTAAAGCTAAGGTCTGCACATTCTGCTTGTAATGAATTGATAGGTATTGGCGCTGCATCTCTCATTTTATTTGGGACTAAATAGTGATCTTATCTTTCCCTCAAGCTAGTGTAGGCAATTTTACCACCAAAATAATACACTCTTCTTTAAATTGTCGACACATAGTTTCACCATTCTGTCGGGTGGGAGGTCCCGGTACTCAAAGAAAATTTCCATAGTCTGGAGTCACTCAGTGAGCTCGTCCAGATCTAAGTGATCGTCAAAATATGGTAAATCCACCTTTAATTCAAAATCCTGGCTTTTCAAATAATTCAGGGCAAATCTTCAGAGTAGAGGTTCTTCATCCCTAAAATATCTAACAGGTGCTTCATCTCTAGACCTCCTCTGATATGGTATCCCAAAGCATTGTGGCATGTCTTCTTTTCCACCGGAATCATCCCTACTGAAGGGATTCAAGTGTTCCTCTCTCCTCTTCGGATCTCACTACCACGCTCATAAGTAACCCTAGATCCTTTCCTCAATTTCATCAAGCTTCTGTAGCACTCGGCGGAGCTGCGGATATATCTATTCCTTGGTGAACTTCTGGTGAGGTTCTGGCAATTGCCTCCTTCATAGTATGATTCACGTTTTGTGTGTGGGTAGGTGGAAAGAAGTGTGTAAGGGTGATGTAGGCTGGGAAAAAAAATTTTGGGTTAAGGTAGGGTTGAGTAGTGGTGAATGCTAGGAACCCTAGGATAGGACTAGGGTTATGCTGACTCTGATACTAAATGATATCGGAGTAATCCCAAAAAACACCAAAAATAAATATTATTATTGAAAACAAATAGACAGATACAACCAAATATGCTTGAAAGTGCAAATATAACAACATGAAATATAAACTCACACTAGGGTCAGCTCCCGTAATGATGGTGATCGGCAAGGACTAGAAAAGGGTGTTAGATGGTTGCAATTGTGGGAAGAGTGCGGGAGGGTGACGGTTACAGCAAGGCGTATGGAGAGCTTGTTTTGGGACGGCAAAAAAAATATAGGGCGGCTATGAGAGGGCAAAGAACAGCAGGTTGGTTGTTACTATTGACGGCAGCACGAGGAAGAGTATTGCGGCAATTGGCAGCAAGCGGGGAATGAAGGGTCCACAAGATATGATGCAGCAAGTCGGAATGAAAGCTGAAATGGCAGAACAGCAGGTTGGACAACAGCTCTGGGTGATAGCAGTGAAGTTGGCGGAATGGTTCTGGAAGAGTGGAGGCCAGCTGTGTTGGACGGCAACAGGCCTGGGAATGGAGGGAGGTGGTTGGAATTGGTAGAACTACAGGAAACAACAGTAAAAACTAAAATGGAAGCCCGCATGGTCGCGAGGCTATAACAGATCAGGGAAACGGGCACAGAAATATAGCAGGGACATGGAAACAGGCCTCTCAGATAGCTCTCGTGTCACATTTGATAAAAGAGAATAATGATTGTGGAGCTATTTGCATGTCTACTTCTCAACAAATAACAGATATCTTCACCAAAGAACTGTTCAAGCCAAATTTTGAGATTCTTGTAAGCAAGTTGGGCACTACAATATCAATGCTCCAACTTGAGGGGGTGTCTTGGATTTTTAGTATCTTCTATTATTAATAATTTCTATTTTAGTATCTTCTATTATTGGCATGTTATAATTCATGCTTCTTTCTTTTATTAGGGGGAGTTATGGGGGATATTATTATTTTCTCAATATGGGAGTCATCCTCTTTTTTTAACTTGTAATCATTATTCTATGAAGTTCAAGCAATAATTACTTTTCCCCTTTCAAAAACTACAATAATCAATACCTAAAGAATAAATTTAATAGAATTATCATCAAAGAGAAACGTTTAGTTAGCCCAACTGATGTTTTGACAAATATTAGGCCGGTTTGCCAATCATCATCTACATATCATTGTTTTTTAAATATGATGTCAATATAACTAGTAATTGGTTGCCTACTTGGTGGGTTCAATGCATATTCTAAAACTTGAATTGGGGGTGTCAAATCAAGTTCACGGGTGGGTATATATTGACCCAAAATTGACTCTACACAAAATTACTCGACCTGAACCCAACTCAAATATTAAATGGGTCAAATAGTTTAACCCGAGCACGACTCACCTTCAAACCGATTGACCTGAGACTGACCTGCATAACCCATTTAACATATACATAATAGTTTATTTGGGTAAATTCGGGTTAATTATGAACCTCATTTTTTTGAGTCAGGTTCGAGTCGAGTTGTCATGTGAGGTAATACAAAAAAGTCCAAAAGATGAAAAGAAAAAATTAGCATTGATGGTGATATCAAATATAACTCAGTTGGAATTGTAAATGTTGTCTATTAGTTGTAACCAATGCACATTAATAAGTTGTCGGGAAGAGTTTATGAGTGCCAGATATAATTCTAATAATTAAAAAGGGGCGAGGTTGGGGTGGGGTGCGGTGATTTGTAAACAATGGGTTTAATGCTGACTTGCTTTCCTTTTCCAATTGTCAATCAAGTTCCCAAATTACAGTGCCCAATCTACGATTTGTTACCAGAGTTGACCGATATTCATCTTTTATTCTACCTTCTTCTTTCAAAGCCAAAAAAAGAAAAAAAGAAAATACAGCCTTTTTTCAGAAAAATAAGTTCATATATAATCCTTCTTGATATTTCCACCAGTATTGAGAAAAGTTCAATAATACAATCGTTGAAGAAAAACAAATTACCAAAAAAGCAGTGGCAACTTGCAAATTTAAGTATTACACCTGAGTATCACAAAAATAAAAAATGGTATTGCTACGTAAAATGTTTCTACAAATAAAGTGTTGAATACTTACATGAGGAGGCAGTGTTATTCGGAACCAGTAAAGGAGATAATCCACCAATTTTTCATAACAACCACTGTAATCATGCATAAGTCTTAGCCGAGTCCCAAGCAAAGTACAATAAAATTATAAACCACTAGAAGATCAAGATTAACAAAAACAATTATACTCTACTGTAGACACATGCTGGAAAGTAACAAACACGCATAAGACGTCGGCATTTATAGGACAGAATGATCCAAAGCATGCCAATGTAGGATGAGGCGAAAGTGGGGATGGATGTAAGGAATAAAGAGACAGCAGTTGTGAATACAAAGAGTCTGGGAGAGGGGCGGACCAAACATCATTCTTAAGGGAGGGCAAAATTATCAAATATGTAATTTTTTATATTGAGCAAAAAGTTTATTGAGAGATGGCAAAATTACAAAATAGCTTAAATTATATAGAAAAAAAAAAACTCAATTTTCTATGCTTAATAGAGAAATCTAAAATTCCAGGGCTGAACTTAACCTGGTTCCAGTCTACATTTAAAATAAATGTTTTACCCTTAACTCCCCAAAATATTTAGGTAAGCCTTTCCACCACCTCTCACTTAAATTCTTAGCTGCATTATTGTGGATCATGACGATAGATTTCAGCGATAAATTTCATATGAACATGATCATACTGCAGATGGGATCAGAATAATTGGTTTTCGCTCAGAACTTACTTGCATAGAGGTGTCCTAGCAGTTATAGCTTCAGGATGATTCATTTGTAGATTTGACATATCTGCAAAAACAAAATTTATTTGATAATATTAAAGCAATATTATACAAGTACTGCTTTTCAAATATTTTGTACAAATACTACATTATTTACACTAAAAATGGCACAGGACTATGCAAATAAAAAATAGATTAGGAATACCACTAATTGCTTAAAAAATAGTGATGTACTGCATAAAAAGTATTCCAAGATAGTTTTTATTTCCGTTACTTGTCAAAAGAAACGGGAAGAAAAACGTCTTCCTCAATTTTTAGAAGCTAATAAAATTATCCCAGATAACAAAAAAATGAATCCAAATAGTTGCATCCGCTGCCCGTATTAATTACCATGCTGAATAAAACAAACAGCTTTTAGTCCTACTTCCTGAATGAATGTACAATTGATTGGGCGAACCGGCTCAAAATCAACTTGCTAGTGAGCTATCACAAGTCAAGCTCAAGCACATACATTAAACGAATTATATATCCAGCCACCGGTCATGCCAATGCCTTCTTCAGTGAGTTCCATTGGCTATTCAGTTTTCTTTTAGCCGTTGACCACATTAATGCCTTCTCCGACGAGCTACAATGGCAACTTCTACTTTGGCTTGAGCTCAAGGGCCTGCTCGCAAGCTTGCTGTTATTGATGCAAGCCAAGCTTAAGCTAGCTCTTTGAGCTCAACTGAAGCTCAAGCTTGAGTTTATGCTTGTGATTTGATTAGCAAGCAGAGCTCTAGTTAGGCATGATTCGAGCTTGGTTTGACTCATTTCCACCACTACACTAAATTAAGCAAACCTCCAACGAAAACCTAAATCAGCATTGCATGTGTTTGCATTGTATAACAAAACAAAGGTCATCTCAACCTAGGCCTTCAGCTTCCAAGTTAACTCCAACCTATATTTTAAAGTTATTTCAAAACATGGGTGAAGCCAATGGGGGCACTAGGCCATATCAAAGTTATCCCAAACAACAATAGGAAAGCAAATATTTAATTGCAATCAAATAGGAACTTACAACCAGACTACTGAAATAAGAGATTACAACACACACAACTAGGGTGAATCGAAGGTGGTGATTGTGGTTGTTGGGGTCCGGAAAGTTGGCGGCATGGAAGAATTGTGCGAGACTCCCAAGGAACAGCGGCAACGTAGCGAAAGGGGATAAAAGTATCAAATGGGAAGACAGGGACAGCAAGGACAGCAATTTGGGCAGCAAGCTTTGTTGCAAGGTGCAATGGGAATTGCCGGAACAGCTAAAGAACAACAGGAAATCAACAAGCTTGATGTTTTCCTAATGGCGACGGGGAGGCGGAAGAATGAGAGGTGGGGGAAGGTACTAGGATGGTTGAGCGAGGAGACAACTAGGATGGCAGACGAATGGCCATTGGGAGGTGGGGGAACTGCAGGGAGAATAGCCAAGAGGACTATTTATGGGGGTTACAATAAGGACAAAAACGACGATATCAAAGAGAGGTTTACAGAGGAAGGAGGGAGTCGAGGATAAATACCACCTCAGGAGTGAGATATAGTCAAAGCACCACTTGACCCTCGGATAAATACCACCTCAGAACAAGATACAGTCGAAGCACCACTCATCCTTGAATACAACCCTAGAAGTGAAAATAGGAGATTTCAACGGCTGTCCTAACAAAAAAATAATAAAAAACTGACATAAGCATGACAACATCAACATATATAGACCTATGATAACAAAGGAGCGGGCCTCACTCCTATGTGCGGCAGATTCAGGCCCAGATAGGGTCAATCAGCTCCTTTCCCATGTCTGTTGAACTGAAGAAAGCCTTAGCATCCTTTTTCGCGTATGCTATATCGGAGGAAGCCACAGTGCTGGTTCAGAGTTCCGGATTGGGAGATTTTTTACCTCATGCGTCAAAGCTTTTGTCTGCACGTTGATATGATGACTTAGATCCCACTGTTGGTTGGACTGGCTCCCAAAACACCCGAGTTTTCCCACTTGCAAGCATACATCCATATCAGTCCAACCTTCTAGGGATACACCACCGAACTGAGTTGGGAGTTTGTGCCATTTATATTTTGTTGAATCCTCCAAAAGTAGCCCACGGTTGACTCAACCCTCTCTGAAGTGAGGATAACTTGAATCTCCCTAAATGGTGGAGCTATGGCAGGAAGCTATCGAAAAGAATGTCCTGAAACTCTCTTTATACTAATTGTCTTATGTTTGAAACCGGCTCTTCTGCCTCGTTGTCCTCTGTAATCACCAAAATTTATCCCACCGATATTTCTCTCTTGGTTGATGCCCAAAATGTTGTGAAGCACATAACAGCCATGCATGTATACATGTCGCTCAAGAGAGAAATGCAATTTAGTTACTACACATTATAAAAAAATCACACACTTTCATTGCAAACATAAAAGAAAATTACAAAAAGTTAGAACAATTTAAACTCGATCGCTTGCTCGCTCCACTAAATTTCTTCCTTTTTGCAATTACACGTTTTCACTCTTTACTTACAATCTTAGTGGAACGCTCAGAAGACCTCACAATTACATTTAAAGAGCCACTATCCTCACGCACTTGCTTCTTCTCTTCGTGTTCTGTGCTGTCTCATTCGCTAACCGCCAAAATCCGCCAAAAGTCCTCGATTCTTTGTATTAGACAAATTTAAGCCAAACTGCGCAAAACGGCGTGAAATAAATGTCTTGAACCGTAATCTTGCACATAATGGCACTTGAGTGTTGGGTTTCTGCTTGCTCAAAAAATTTTAGATTGTTTAAGGCACTTAGGCATCCATAACTGGCGTTTGGGTGCCAGTTGCTCATCTTTAGGCCCCTATACGCCCAAAACTGGCACCTGGGCGCATGTTACTATATCTTCAAGCACCCAAAGCAGGTGTTGTGGCTCTTATTTAACACATAGGCACTCATTTTGCCTCTTTTGCTCCTTCAAGCTTGCTCCACACATGTTTCCTACAAAAGACAACAAATTCCACCTGCCACAAGCATAAAACTAGGATAAATAACAATAAAACACATAATTTATATCACATTAAACTGTATTTTTATTTCACATTAACTTTTCACAAACCTACATATTACTTGCCCATAAGTGTCTGATATCGAAATTTTAGATTTGTGTAAAGGTTATTTAATAACACACCTTGAAGATTTCTTGGACATGAACAACGTCATAAATTTATAAAAGTGTGAAAATATTAATAAAGGATTGAAATCTTATTAATTTTAAAAAATTTAAAACTATTTAAATTAATCAACTAATTAGCACAAAAGAACTTAAATAGCTTAATGTAGCTTGACAAAATCTAATTCCTTTATCAAAGGTGTGTTTAAATCAAATAACTTATCAATCAAAATAATCCTAATTTCATTTTTTTTTTTAATATAACATTTGGGAACACAATTAGGAAAGGTTTTAAGTTTAAAAACAAAAAAGAGTTAGGACGTCAATTTTAAATTTTATGTTTAGCCTCAAACTTCTTCTCAAAAGACTCTAAAATATTCTTTTTTTTATTCTTAGAGTCCGCTCTTTTTTCTTTGGTCTTCATCTTTTTCTTTTGACTTTTTCATTCGTTGAGAATTACTATATTTGATCAAACTAATTTTTGTTTTGAATGTTTATTCCTCTCTATTCTATATTTCTTAATCACATCTTAATTTTCTTTCACAAATTGTTATAATTCATTTAAAATTAAATTTCAATTAGTTCATTTAGAATTGATAATAAATGAATTAAATATAATTGATTAAATAATTATAATTATAAACTATCTTCCTTAGGTGTTTAAGAACTTTTATGATAAAAAAAGAATTAATTTAAATATGATATTAGTTATTATTAAATTAACTAAATTCAATCTCTATGAAAAAATTTCTTTGCTTTTAAGTCTACTCTGTGTATTATCACACTACATAGAGTCCATGTAATTAATATTGAAAATTGGGCTAACCCACCCCCCCGAAACAAAAACATGACATGTGAAACATGAAAAAATTAAGTCTAAGGAGTACAGTAGAGTATCATGTGTTGATGGGAACTATAAACTATGAATCACATAACAGAAAAGCATAAATATCCAAACTAACATGAATCATGGAAGCAATACATCTCAGAACTATTAAGAAAAAAAAAAACTTAACATTAAGAGTAATCCACCACATCGCATACACATGACAATAGAGTAGCATCCACAGAATAATATCCAAACCAACATAACACAACAACATAAATAGTATCCAAATCATTAACTTAACAAAATAGAGATAGAGCTAGCATCCAAGTAATAGAGTCAGAAAGAATGATAAATTCATTCCTACTACTCTTCATGATCATCCTCCATCATAGGTTGTATAAAGTCATCGTATGGTGGGGAAGTAAGGAATTCCACTAGATTAAGCGCCTTAATCCACTAGTTGCGCTGATACATCTCCTACTGAGCCGTATGATATCGAGCCTGAAACTGGTACTGGCGTTGATGCTACTCTGCATAATGGCTTGAACGCTCAGTAAGGCCATGCAACTCCCACTGCATAATCCCCGCATCTAGGGAAAGGATATCAAGACGCTTAGAAATGGTAGCAATCGAAGTTGTGAGCCTAGGTCGAGGAGTAAGTCTAGTGAAACTCTCACCTCTCTCAAAAGAAAGTTTGCTATAGGTATTCTTCGAGATAGGTGTAAGGAGATGAAATTGTTCATCCCAACTGTCAAAACTCACTCTCACCTTTAAACAGAGCAAAAATAATAGAAGAATGTCAAAGCCCAATTGTAGTAAATTCCATAAAGATATTGTCCATCGAGTAGTTGATTACATTTCCTGCTTCTATGGAATTCTCCCATTGTATACAAAACATCAAAATAGCTTTATCTCTCATAACATCACACACATTAGTGGAAGCCAAAAATTTTGCCAAATGAAATCATGTTAAGATTTGGACTCGGCATTCAAGATAATGGCAGGGAAATTAATCTTATTATTACTGTGTACCCGCCGTGTCCCATGATCATTGGTCAAAGAATCGTTGATTTCATCAAAATCGACGTCAAAAGGAATAAAAAAATGGGTACATATCCTCAAGAATATTAGGTAGATCAAAAAGTGAGTTGATTTTAGTGGAGTTGAAATCTATCTGCTTCCCTTTCATAACTATTTGTTTCCCTCTCATAAAAATTCTCCTCCATATGCTCCCTGAGATTAGCATAGAATTCTCGCACTATAGGCATCGTTGTTTCATAACAAAATCTTTCTCGATTTCTCTGCATGATTACTCCCTCTACCCAAGATTTTAGAAATTCAAGATGATTATGATTTTAGAGTAATTAATGAAGAAGGTAGAGTCATATTACATTTTACTTTAGCATATACTTTTGTTATTGCTAATAATTTATTTAAGAAAAGAGATGAGCATATGATTACTTATAAAAATGAATCTAATAAAACACAAATTTATTATTTTCTTATGAGAAGAGATCGTCGAGAATGTAAAAATTGTAAGGTCGTTCCAAGGGAGAATTTATGTTTTCAACATCGATTATTAGTTTTGGATTTTAAAATGAGAAGTTAAGAGATAAGGAAAACAAAGAATCATTGTCATAGAATTAGATGGAGCACCTTAAAGACACAAATAAAATTATTTTTATGAGTAAACTTTAAGATTTCAAGATTTGAGATGTTCATGAAAGAGTGAATTTTATGTGAGATAAAAAAACACTATTAAACAAGTGGCTATACCTGCAGAATAAAAAAAAAATCTATAAATAAAAATAGTTGATGGTGGAATAATAATGTGTAAGAATAAAAAAATATAAGAATCTATGTTATAAAAAATGATTTAAATATAAATGCTTAGAGAATTGGGAAAAGTATAAGGCGGCCTGTAGAGAGTCTAACAGAACAATTGGTGATGCTAAAAATTTAGCTTTTAGTGATCTTTATAATATATTAGATATAAAAGAAAGTGAAAAATATATGTAACCAGTCAAACAAAGAAAAAAGAAATGTAATTATTTAACTCAAGTGTTTTAAAGATGAAAATCTTAAGTGTTTTTCTTAGAAAAAGATATTCAACATAAATGGGCTGGCTATTTTGATAAATATTTTCATTTAATTTCTAAAAATACAATCGACCACAGTGATCTTAATATCATTAAAAATATAACATATTTTATTTTTACTATCGCGTTAGTAAAAAGGAAAGTGATGGAGCTTCAAAGAGAACCAATGGTAGAAAATCAATAGGACCTAATGATATCCCAATTAAAATGTGAAAATATTGCAGAGATTTGGGAGTTTCTAGGCTTAATAAACTCTTTAATATTATTTTAAAAACTACAAAGATGTTTGAGGAGTGGGGGAAGAGTGTTTTGGTACCCATTTTTTAGAATAAAGGGGATGGACAAGAATATGCAAATTATAGAGGAATTAAGTTGATGTGTCATACTTTAAAATTACGAGAAAGGGTAATTGAACAGAGGTTAAAACATGTTACAAAAATTTTTCACAATCAATTAGGATTTATGTCTGGCGGGTCTACTATAGAAGCTATAAATTTATTGAGAGGTTTGATAGAGAAGTACAGAGAGCATAAGGAGGATCTACATATGATTTTTATTGATTTAGAAAAAAATTACGATAAGATTCCAAAGAAAATCCTTTGAAGAGTTCTAGAGAAGAAAGGTGTTAATACAAATTATATTCTAGTCATTAAAGATATGTATACTAGAGTTGTTACTCGTGTTCGAACAGAAGAAGAATTGACTAAATATTTTTCTAATTCAGTTGCATTACATCAGGGATCGACTTTAAGCCCAATTTTTTTTGCTTTAGTTATGGATGCTCTTATTGGACATTTACAGGAGGATGTATCTTGGTGTATATTTTTCGTTGATGATATCCTTCTTGTGGATGAGCCCAGAGAAAGAATTAAGAAAAAACATGAATTATGGAGGTCTGCATTGGAGACTAAAGGCCTTCGTTTGAGTAGAATTAAAACTAAATACATGGAATATAATTTTAGTCGTAGCTCTAGTGGCAGAGTTGTGAACAAATCATAAAAAGGTGTGAAATCTTTAGATATCTCAGGTTTATTGTTCAAAGTGATGGTGATATAGATGGGGATGTTATTACTAGAATTCATGTTGGTTGGTTGAAGTGGAGGAAAGTTTCGAGTCTATTGTGTGATAAAAAAGTATCTCTTAGAATGAAAGAAAAATTTTATAAGATGGTGGTGAGACTTGCATGTTCTATAGCGCAGAATGTTGTCCTTTAAAAGAGAAGCATAAAACAAGTTAAGTATTGCCGAGATGAGAATGTTTAGGTGGATGAATGGCTTACCACTTAGAGACAAAATGTGAAATGAATATATCTGTGACAGAGTTGGTGTCACTCCAATGCCGGACAAAATTAGAGAAAGTTGTCTTAGATGGTTTGGTCATATTAAACGTTGACCAGTTGATGATTTGATTAGAAAAGTAGAAGTTTTAGACTCGGCTTATGTTAAGAAAGATAAAGGTAGACCTATAAAAACTTGGGTATGTTGTATAAAAAATGATCTTAATTTATTAGAATTAAATGAAAATATGACACTCAATAGAACGCAATGGAGAAAAAATATTCATGTAGCCGACCTCACTTAGTGGGACTAAAGCTTGTTGTGGTTGTTGTTGTTTATGCTGATTACTCCCTCTATCCTACATCCCAGTTCAATAAATCCTATCTCAGGTATGAAATTCTTCGACACCAGCAAGTTCCCAAATTGTTTTGCAGCTTCAACACTAATGAACGTTTTGGTGTCGATGGAGATTTGCTTCTGCCTACCTTTAGTCTTATGGGTCATGTAAGCTGAGGAAATGGAACCTAAAAAAATGAGGAGAAAAAAAAGAAAATCACATATGACTCGAATAGAGCGACATGAAAATAAAATATCACCTATAAACTAGGATACTCTAGGTGCTGCTCTTTCTCCTATTTTGATTTTCCTATGGGCTGCTAGGGCAAGAGTTTGCTCGAGAGATGTAAATGAGGGTTGAAGTTTGCTGCTTCGAATATAAAGGTTGATTTATCAAAAATAGCACACCAAACAAATCACACAAAACATTTGAGGTGTCAGGGCGCTGGACCCAACGCTACAAAAGTCCAAGCACCTAAGCGCTAGGTGTGACACCTCGGCGCCTGCCAATGGGCAGTGCTTAGGCAACAAGCATTGGCGAGTCGGCGTTAACCAACCTGGGTGAAGCAATGTGGCGCCAGGCTAGGCAGAGTAGTGTTATATGTTGAAATCAAAATCACCTATATTTCTACAACCCTAAAACAACCAAATTACACTTTCAAACATATAGATAATAATGACCCAAAGAAAGCACACACTCAAAATATCATACAAAAGCAAATAAAGCTAACTCCAAAGCAATAGATAATACACACAATAGATAACACTTGGGTTGCCTCCCAAATAGTGCTTTGTTTAGTATCCTTAGTCATACAATGTCAAATCTACTACTAAGGATGACCCAAAGTCAGCATATCTCTAGGATTAATTCTATCACATCCCAAATACAATTTTAATATCTAATCATTACCTAAAAAATTCGAGTTGTTTTTCAATCATTGATTTGGACCTCTACAAAAGAATAGACATTCTAGGTATTGAACAGACCAGACAACTTGGACTTCAATTTTCTTTGAAATAGTCTTAATCGTGAATTATATCTCAAAACCCCTAGTCCAGGCTTAAAAACTTTTTTAATGAGATCATGTTATTTCATCATATTTTGCTTATAAATCCTAACATTCTCATAAGTTTCCGTCTTAATTTCTTCTAATTCATTCAACAGCAATTCCCTTATTTCCAAATAAACTTTATGTTGCAATTCTAAGATAAGTGACAAGTCTTTCCAATAATCAGCCTGTAAGGGGAGATTGCTATGGGTATTTTATAAGTTGTCCTATAAGCTCATAAAATATCATCAAGCCTCAGAAACCAATCTTTTCTATTAGGATTAATTGTTTTTCCAAAATTCTCTTAATTTCTCTATTAAATACATCTGCTAATCCACCAGGTGTGATAAATAGTAGAAATCTTATGCTTAATTCCAACTCCGCTACCAATATCCATATCCTCTCATAACGAAACTGACATCCTCCACACAAATAATCATCTCAAGTGTTCTAAATCTATTAAAAATATATTTATTCAAAAATATTTCTTAGTGAAATATAGAGATTTCTTAGTGAAACACAAATGATCACATAAAATCAATCTCCCGAACATCAAAAATTTTTACTTCCAAAATAAAATTCAAGATCATCTCCCCTCGTATAGAAATATTTACGCTCAAAAATTTATCACAACTAATATAATCATTTACATTCTTGAATAATGTAGGTCAATAAAATCAAGATTGCAAGATCTTAAAAGGAGTTCTAAAACCTCCAAAGTGCCCTCCAAATTCCAAATCGTGCCAAGATTTTATGATTTTGGCGATGTCTTTCTAAGGGATACAACTCTAAATTATTTTATCCTTACATTTCCTAAAGAGATAAAGTTCATTCCAATAGTAGAATATGGCATCAGAAATAAACTTTTTTCTTTGGTGGTATGTTAGATCATATAAAATTATGCCACTGACAAGAAAATTTATAAAATTTGCATACCAAAAAATTTGTTCTCATCAGAAATTGCAAGGAGCCGCTCGTCGGAAAACTTCAATTAATTTCAATAGGTTAATCCTCAAAGTTTTCTACTCAAACCTGCACAAGTGGTCCGCTGCCTTATTTTCAGTACCCTTACTATCTGCTATCTCAATATCAATTTTTTGTAGAAAGAGGGCCTATTTAATCAAACGGTGTTTCACATCCTTCTTAATCACGAGATATTTGATAACAGAGTAGTTAATATATACTTTAATTCTTATACCAATCAGGAATTACCCAAATTTATCAAATTCATATACTATAGCAAGTAGTCATTTTCAATGGCGGTGTATTTTACTTGAATCTCACTAAGTGTCCTACTAGCATAATATATAGCATGAAAAAACCTAAAGGAGTGGTCGATGAAAATCTCACTTCTTTAAAAAAAAAGCCTTGATATAGGTTTCAATAGTCGCCTTCATGATAGGTTTACGAGGATGAAACTCTCAAAACTCACTCTCGCCTTAAGAAAAAAAAAATTAGAGAAGGATGTCTTAGCCCAATTGTGGTCCCTAACTTAAAGATATGGTAAATTAGGAGATTGATTAAATTTCCTACATCTATGAAATTCTTACTTTGTATACAAAAGTTCAGAATAGTCGTCTCTCATAACATCAATCACAATAGTGGAAGATAAGAGG
Source organism: Phalaenopsis hybrid cultivar (assembly GCA_002079205.1). NCBI lineage: Eukaryota > Viridiplantae > Streptophyta > Magnoliopsida > Asparagales > Orchidaceae > Phalaenopsis > Phalaenopsis hybrid cultivar. The sequence continues at coordinate 74,635 of JXCR01146178.1, forward strand.
TTGACCGAAAAGAAATAATGTCAACGTTTGGACCCAGCATTCAAAGGAGTAACAGGGACAATAATCTTCTTATTATTGTCTACCCGCCATGTACCATTATCATCGATCAAAGACTTGATGATTTCATCATGATCAGCATCAAAAGAAATAAATTTTGAATACATATCCTCACAAATATTCGGCAAAACAAAAAGTTGTTGATTTTGATGAAACTAAAATATATTTGCTTCCCTCTCACAAAAACCATCTCCTCATGCCCCTTGAGATTAACATAGATTTCACGCACTACAGGTATCACCGCAACCCCTATTTCATAACGAAAAATTTCTTATTTTCTCCGAGTGATTACTCCCACTACCCTACCTCCTGGCTCGATAAATTCTCTCTCCGGTATGAACTTTTTAGACACTAATAAATTATTATATCGTCTGCAGCTTCGATACTAACAAACTTTTTGGTGTCAAGGAGGTTTGCTTTCCCACCTTTAGTCTTACGAGCCATGGAAGCTAAAGAAATGAAAGCTACTAAAATGAGGAGAAAGAAAAAAAAATCACAGATGATTCAAAGAGAGCGAAAGATTCGAAGAGTGTTCAAGGAATGCAAAAAAAAATCTCACATTTAAATTAGGAAACCATAGCAGCTGCACTTACTCCAACTTTTGTATGGGCTATTTGGGCAAGGTTCGCTCGAGAAATATAAATGAGGATTAAACTTCATTGCTTCAAATATGAAAGTCGATTTATCAAAAAACAGCGCACAAAACAGATTACACAGAACTATTTCACATGCCAAGGTGCTGGACCTAATGTTGGGGTGCTGCCAAGGTCCAAGTACCTAAGCACTCATTAAGGCACATGGGATCTACCGATGGCCAGCACTTAGGCGCCAAGCATTGGCAAGCCTGGGTGAAGCATTGAGACGCCAAGCTAGGACACAGGGGTGTTATGTTTTGAAATCACAATCACCTATCTTTTTACAACCCTAAAACACCTTAATCACACTTCCAAAAATATTATTAATAATGATGAGAAGAAAGCACATACACACTCAAAAACATCTAACAAAAGAAATTAAAGCTAACAACTAAGCAAATAGTCAATATACACAATAGATAACACTTTGATTGTCACCCAAGTAACACTTTGTTTAGTTTCATAAGCCAAACAATGCTAGATATACTATTTAAGATGACCCAAAGTCAGGATCTCTGGGACTAATCCTATCACTTCCTAAATACAATTTTGAGCTTTGACCATTACCCTTAAAAATTCAAGCAGATTTTCTATCTTTGATTTTGAGAACTCCAAAAGGGTATACTTTCTCGACAGTAAACAAACATGATCGCCTGGACTTAAGTTTTCCCGAGAATAATCTTAATCTTGAATTGTATAGTAAAAATTTGTCTCAATTTAAAATATTTCCTAATGAGCTTCTGATCATGTCATTTCTTCATTTTTTCCTTAGAAATCTTACAATAATCATAAGCTTCCTTTCTAATTTCATTCGATTCATTCAACTGCAATAATTTTTTCTTTGTCGAATCCTTCAGACTATAATTAAATTCCTTAAATGTCAGTAGGCTTTATGCTCTAATTCAATAGATAAGTGGCAAGCCTTTAAAAAAATCAACCTATAAAGGGACATTTCTATGGGTGCCTTATAACCTGTAATATAAACCCATAAAAAATCAAACCTCGGTGACCAGGCTTTCTACTACGATTAACACTTATTTCAAAATTCTGTTAATTTCTATATTAGATACATCTACTAATCCACTAATACTAGGGTAATAAACAGTATCTTTTTTTTTTTGCTTAATTCCATACTGCATTACTAATATCTCTATTCTCTTATTGCAAAAGTGCTTTTCTCCACTAATAATCACCATAGATGTTCCAAAAATGCTAAAAATATAATTTTTCAAAAATTCTCGAGTACTCTTGGAATCAAATTTGGGTAAAGTCACTGTTTGAATAAATTTAGAGGCAAAGTCTATCGATATTAAAATGAAGAGATTTTCTAGAGAAGGCACAAACGGTCTCATAAAATCAATCCCCCAAACATAAAAAATTTTCACTTCCAAAATAAAATTCAAGACCATCTCACCTCTTCTAGAAATATTGTCTCCCCTCTAGCATTTATCACATCAACTTATGAAATCATTTACATCCTTGAATAGAATAGGCCAATAAAATCTTGATTGCAGTATCTCAGAAGTAGTTCTAAAACATTCGAAGTGCCCCCCAAATTTCAAATCATGATAAAATTTTATAATTTCAAAAACCACTTTAAAAGGGACACCTAATAATTTGATCATTATACTTTCTGAAACGATAGGACTCATCTTAATAGTAGAATTTGTCATCAAAATGAACTTTTTTCCTTTTGTGATATGTCAGATGTATAAAATTAACTTTAACAGATGAATCCTCAAAGTTTTCCTGCTCAAGTCAAGACAAGTGATCCACTATTTAATTTTCAATATCCTTCCTATCCACTATCTCAATATCAAATTTTTGTAGCATAAAACTCATTTGATCAAATGAGATTTGAAATCCTTCTAAATAACAAGATATTTAAAAACAGAGTTCTCAGTGTAAACTTTAACTTTGGTACCAATCAAATAGGAACTAAAATTCCCATGCATACTATAGTCAGTAATTATTTTTTTAATGGTGATGTGGTTTACTTGGGCCTCATTAAGAGTCCTATTGGCACAATATATAGCATGAAAAATCATCTCTCTCCTCTAGCCTAATATTGCTCATACAGTGTAGTCACCAGCATCACCTATAAGTTTAAAATGAAGATCTCGATCAGGTGCAACAATCATAGGTGCATTGACTAATTTCTTTTTCAAGATTTCAAAAGCGGCAATGCATTTTAATCAAAATCAAAAGGCACGTCCTCTAATAAATGACACAAAAGTTTAGAAATTTTAGAGAAGTCCTTAACATATTCAAGATAGAATCTTGTATACCTTAGGGGATATTTGCTTGAGTGAATTAGTGGTGCACTGTAAATCTTTTGCATAAATTTGAGAAAATTTTGTGTTTGTTATGAAAATTTACAAATACAATAAAAAGTTTTAATAAATTTGAAGTTTACACCATAGTTCATTTTGGCTGAATTTAGAATTCGGCCAATTTGGCCGAATGTGAATTACATCATTATGTAAAATGTTATAGATTGCCCGCCTTCGCTACCTGCATGCTGCCACCGCCGCCAGCACACTGCCGCCGCTCGTAGCCACCGCTTGCCTTGCCTTCGTCTGCCTGCCGTTGCTCGCCCCCGCCGCTGCTTCCGTTTGTCTGCCGCATTCGCCACCCGCCCACCCACTTCTTCCGCTCTCAACCATCCTCCGTCATTGGCCGCCCACCCGCCATCATCGCCTACCTCCACTAGTCGTCGGCTGCCGCAAGCAACCACCGTTGTGGCCGCCCGCCGCCGTCATCCGTTGCTTGCTGCAATTTGCTCAAGTAAACAAAATATTTGCAATCTACTTCAAGATAGATGATAATCAGGAACAACCCTATTTCCTAGCCTCTTCTAAGTCTATAAAAAAAATTAGAATTTCATATTATAATTATGTTCCATTAATCATGCAAAATCCCAGTGTTTACCAATTTCCCAAAATAATTGCACAGATCTAGCAATAATTTTCTTATTCCCCAACACCCGTGTATGTTAACATAATCGTTCCAATAGCCTACTTTTTTAATACTAGATACTTGTTTTAACTTTTTTAATGATCAATTTATAAGTAAATTAAACATGCAAGGTTAACATATCATCTTGTACATGAAATTTAAAGATTTTACTATTTCATGGATTAAATCTTCAATTCCTAGACTCTAAAAAAAAGAGATATACAATTTAGTTACGAAAAATTATAAAAAAAAAACACAAACACTTTCATTGCAAATAGAAAAGAGAATTACAAGCATTTCAGAACAATTCAAACCCAGTAATTCCTTGCTCGCTCTAATTAATTTTTTCCTTTTTGCAATTGCACACTTGCACACACTTTACAATCATATTGGAACATTCATAAGGTCTCACAATTACACTTAGAGAGTCACTCTCCTCACACACTTTCTTTTCTATTCGCGTTCTTTGATTTCTCTCATCTGCCAACATCTGCCAAAATCTGCCAACAGTCCTCGATACTTTGTATTAGATGAATTTAAGCTACCCCCCACAAAACGACACAAATGAAACATCCCAAACTATAATTCCGCACATACGGGGGCCTGAGCACTGGCCTGGAGCATTGGTTTTCTGCTTGCTCGGGTAAATTTTAGGTCATTTTAGGCGCGTAAGCGCCCAAAACTGGTACCTGGGCGTCTGTTGCTTTGGCTTTAAGCACCCAAAACTGGTGCCTGGGCGTTTGTTGCTCTGGCTTAAAGGGCCTAGAAGCCCAAAACTAGCGCTTGAGCACCCCTATTGCTCTTAGGTCGCTTAGGCGCCCAGAACAAGCGCCAAGGCTCTAGTTCTTGATTTTTGTGCCCTAGTCAAATGAGAAACAGAGAAATAATGATTGAATTTCCATCATAAAGGCATTTTTTCTGCTTGAATATTTTCGAATGAGAATTATTTTTTGGTAAAAAATATGCCACCACTAATCTATACTTTTCATGTTTTTAAACATAGGTTACAAGATTTAAAAAATTATAAAGTCATCATATTTGGATTAAAAAAAATACAGGACATGATATAAATTTAAATCAATTATTTTTCGATATACAGTTTTTAAATCAAAATTAATTTGTCTTGTATCATTAGTGAATAGTTTTTATAATGATTTCTTAATTGATAGTCGTTTCATTGAATTTATAAGGACTGTAATGAAAACCAGTAAATTGGAATGGTTCCTGTCAGAATTAAGTGTAAGTTGCTAGCTATTTGCCGCACCTCAAGCCCACACAGCAGGCTTACTACTTTAAACCCACGCCATAACAATAGTTTCAACATATAAAAATTCAAAGAAGAAATTATCAGTAACGCTTTTTGTAATTTTTTACTTGACATATATTTATCATTTTCATATTAGATTCTAAGCCTGATTGAAAAAAAATAGTGGGAATTTTTAAGTCATTAGTTTATGACTCAATAGAAAAAATTTTCTAGCTCCGCCCCTATTTGAATGGTTCATGTGTATCTTTGTGCACATAGAGGTTAGTAAATTTTTTGTTAACTTAAATTCATGGAAGTATAGATATCCACTTGCCTAAAATAATCAAAAAAGTAATTAAAAACAAAAGCAAATTCAGCTAAATGATAAAAAGGCTTAAGCAAATGATAAAAATATTGGCCCATGCAAAATAAGAACTAGCCATTTCACCACTTCTAAGCAAGAAAAATTTTTACCAATTTCTCGGTTAATGAATTTTGCAAACCATTCCGAAAGCACACCCTGTAATGTCTTTCCTGTTCCATTTATGCACCTTTCTGTCACCTGGAAGAACATTCATCAGAAAATAAATAGAGTGCACTTCTCAAGCAAATGTAAAAAGTCCTTAATTCTATGTAACAAAATTTATCCAAAGAGAGGTAACGCACGTCTCTTTCATACTGATTACTCTGGTGGACTGAATCTGGAATTCTTGTAATGTAGTGCTCTGAGATCTGCAATACGAAGTCTTTCTTTCATAGTGAATCCAGGAAAAATTTAAACTAACTTATTATAAATAATTCCTAAAAAGTAGCTCTCGGCATTGGAATATTGGTTAGCTTCAGTAAACTTATAATCAAAATTTAATGCATTAAGAAATCCAACCTCGACTCTATGGTTATTACAGCTTAAGAAAGATTTGTCAAAAGCTTCCAAAAGGACGGTAAACCGTAATTTTCAAAGACAGAAAAAGGTATAAATTTTCTTATTGGATGTGAAGGAAAGAGGTTGATGCACTCTAATTGTATTAGAATTTGCAGCTAACAATTATCATCTGATAATATTGGAAGATAAAGTTAGGTGTAATAAGTCCAAAAATCTCTCCTCTATTATAGAGAAGAATAAAAATCTAGATGATGACGTAACTTGAAGAGTTGAGGCTGGATGTATGAAACGGAGTAAATTCTTGAGAGTTTTAAGTGATGAGAGCTTACATAAATTAAAATAATAAAGGGATTTTTACATACGTAGCTAATAAAATATTGTTATTTATGTATCTCACATCCTAAACTTTAATATTATGAAACACGCACGCTAAATCCGTTTCCGTAAAAGCTTCCATTGCCAAGCTCCTCGAATCACCAACTTTTTGTCTTCTTCTTCAAGGAGGGGAGTAGTCGAACAAAAGAGTTTATGAAATAATAGTTCTGGCAAGAAACCCCTTCTTGAAACTGCAACTTGGATTAATAAATCAAAAATTTATAGAAGAAAACCAAAAAGTATGTATATGGGTATCTATGATGTATAAAAAAAGACCTATCTTCTGTAAGTATGGTAGAGAGTTCCCTATCATCTTCCACATGCATCAATGTAAAAGAGCCACAACTGGTGAGATGACTGCTATAGAGGATACATTTCGGATCCCTATTTCAATTTCGAGAAGCTGTCGATGGCTCTAAAATCACCGGAATTCATGGGTGAATTGGCGAATGGTAAGGTGAAACAAAGAGGAAGAATAAGAGGAAGAGGTTGGAACCAGTTCTAGAGACATCGGAGATCAATGTTGTGAAGCTGGCGTCAACTCAGCATCAGCATCAGAATTTGACCAACCAAATCCCACAGTTTTGTGGTGAGTAGCATCTAAGCACTGCCACTGACCGAAATTAGAGTAACACTTCTCACGAAACTTGAGCTTTATGCACCATTGCCAGCTATGTCGAAAACCGAAAAATACTGCCAAAAAAATTATAATTTGGTCGTTCTGGTTCAGGAACTCAAACCGGAAATGTTGTTATGTTGAAGGAGATGTTCGAGAGGTTGAAGATGAAGGATATTGAGTTATGAGTGATGGAGGCTTTAATAATAGTGTTTCATGTGTGAACTCCGTCCCAGCCATCTTTTCTTCTTTATCCAGCATTCACTACGTCTTTTCCCATTTCCACCACAGATCGTGAGTTTTTTCGTACTATGACATCCAAGGGTAACATTATCGTCGTCATGGTAACTTCCCCAACAATGGCAACTTTGGAGGAGAGGCTCAATAGCATCTACCATATAGCGAGGAGCATAAAGAGAAAGCAGAATTACATGTACAAGGCCCTCCATTCAATCTACCAAGGCTTTATTTTCATAGCGAAGATCGTCGGGCTTTGGTTGGATCTTCCCTTAGTGGCCAACCTCCATTGTTGGCTCTGGTACTCTCCGCAATTTTAGGCCATTTGCTACTTCTCATCAACTGACAACCACACCAACAACTGGTCTTTCAGCACCTCAGCACCTTGCGCCTTAACCTTCACCTCGCCCTTCTCGCCAGTACATCACCAATGCCATATTGGTTAGATTTTAAGACAAACCGGCGATAATCCGTTGAGCTTTGAGATGGAAGAGTTAACGGAAGCGGGTTTTGTAATATAAAAGTTTGGAGTATGAAATATGTATATAACAATATTTTGTGTGCTATGTATATAAAAACTCCAATAATAAATTAAAAATTTATTATAATAAAAAAATATTTGATAGCATGTTTAAGCAACCTAAATAAAATGATCTTAAGCCCAAGAAACAANGTAGCACATAAAATATTGTTATTTATGTATCTCACATCCTAAACTTTAATATTATGAAACACGCACGCTAAATCCGTTTCCGTTAAAGTCCTCTTCTTCAAGGAGGGGAGTAGTCTAGCAAAAGAGTTTATGAAACAATAGTTCTGGCAAGAAACCCCTTCTTGAAACTGCAACTTGCATTAATAAATCAAAAATTTACAGAAGAAAACCAAAAGTATGCATATGGGCATCTATGATGTACAAAAAAAGACCTATCTTCTATAAGTATGGTAGAGAGTCCCTATCATCTTCCACATGCATCAATGTAAAAGAGCCACTACTGGTGAGATGACTGCTATAGAGGATACATTTCGGATCCCTATTTCAATTTCGAGAAGCCGTCGATGGGTCTGAAATCACCGGAATTCATGGGTGATTTGGCGAATGGTAAGGTGAAACAAAGAGGAAGAATAAGAGGAAGAGGTTGGAACCAGCTCTAGAGACATTGGAGATCAATGTTGTGAAGCTGGCTTCAACTCAACATCAACATCAGAATTTGACCAACCAAATCCCACAGTTCTGCGGTGAGTAGCATCTCAGCACTGCCACTAACCAAAATTAGAGTAATACTTCTCACGAAACTTGAGCTTTATGCACCATTGCCACTTGTGTCGAAAGACGAAAATACTGCCAAAAAAAATTATAATAACGTCGTTCTGGTTCAGGAACTAAGACCAGAAATGTTGTTATGTTGAAGGAGATGTTCGAGAGGTTGAAGATGAAGGATATTGAGTTACGAGTGATGGAGGCTTTAATAATGGCGTTTCATGTGGGAACTCCATCCCAGCCATCTTTTCTTCTTTATCCTGCATTCACTACATCTTTTCCCATTTCCACCATAGGTCGTGAGTTTTTTCGTACTATGACATCCAAGGGGAACATTATCGTCGTCATGGCAGCTTCCACAGCAATGGCAAATTTGGAGGAGAGGCTCAATAGCATCTACCATGTAGCGAGGAGCATAAAGAGAAAACAGAATTACATGTACATGGCCCTCCATTCAATCTACCAGGGCTCTATTTTCATAGCAAAGATCGTCAGGCTTTGGCCGGATCTTCCCTCAGTGACCAACCTCCGTTGTTGGCTCTGGCACTCTCCACATTTTTAGGCCAATTGCTACTTCTCATCAACCGACAACCACACCAACAACTCGTCTTTCAGCACCTCAGCAACTTGCGCCTTAACCTTCACCTCGCCCTTCTCGCCAGTACATCACCAATGCCATATTGGTTAGATTTTAAGACAAACCGGCGAGGATCAGTTGAGCTTTGAGACGGAAGCGTTAACGGAAGCGGGTTTCGTAATGTAAAAGTTTGGAGTATGAAATATGTAAATAACAATATTTTGTGTGCTATGTATATAAAAACTCTAATAATAAATTAAAAAACTATTATAATAAAAAAATATTTGATAGCATGTTTAAGCAACCTAAATAAAATGATCTTAAGCCCAAGAAACAAATATGACTTCAAATAATCTATTTGATATTTTCTTTCTCAGCTTAAGGATTTCCATTCAAATGCACGAGAAAATCCAAATTAACTTGATATAATCAATCCTACATAGAGCAAGGCTGCTATCTTGTTAGAAGAATGGAAGTTCTTATCCTCACATATTTTATACCATTCAACAACCTTTTCTGAGCAGTTAAGACTTGAGTAGTTAAGATTTGAAGTGGATTTCAACTTTTAAAGTGGATTTCAACTTTTAAAATATAAATTGGGAGTTGAAAAATAAGTATGACCTGCTTTAAATCTCAATCTATCAAAAAGACATAAGAAAATGTAATAAATACGGAAATAAATATAGTTTGTGTGTCTATGTGCGTGCGCGCGCTACTCAAATTTCCATTTCATTCATTTATAAATTATCAAAAAAAATTGATTGCAAAGTTAATCTTAAATAAAATCTCTATTTAATCCATTTGTTGTGCAAATTATAGATGAATTAAGATTTGTCATACTTTNCTTCCATTCAAATGCGCGAGAAAATCCAAATTAACTTGATATAATCAATCCTACATAGAGTAAGGCTGCTATCTTGTTAGAAGAATGGAAGTTCTTATCCTCACATATTTTATACCATTCAACAACCTTTTCTGGTCAGTTAAGACTTGAGTAGTTAAGATTTGAAGTGGATTTCAACTTTTAAAAGATAAATTGGGAGTTCAAAAATAAGTATGACCTGCTTTAAATCTCAATCTATCAAAAAGACATAAGAAAATGTAATAAATACGGAAATAAATATAGTTTGTGTGTCTATGTGCGTGCGCGTGCGACTCAAATCTTCATTTCATTCATTTATACATTATCAAATAAAACTGATTGCAAAGTCAATCTTAAATAAAATCTCTATTTAATCCATTTGTTGTGCAAATTATAGATGAATTAAGATTTGTCATACTTTNGCATTTTATATCATTCAACAACCATTTCTGAGTAGTTGAGACATCAGTAGTTAAGATTTGAAGTGGATTTCAACTTTTAAAATATAATTTGGGAGTTGAAAAATAAGTATGATCTGCTTTAAATCTCAATCTATCAAAAAGATATAAGAAAATGTAATAAATACGGAAATAAATATAGTTTGTGTGTGTGTGTGTGTGTGTGTGTGTGTGTGACTCAAATCTCCATTTGATTCATTTATACATTATCAAATAAAACTGATTGCAAAGTTAATCTTAAATAAAATCTCTATGTAATCCATTTGTTGTGCAAATTATAGAGGAATTAAGATTTGCCATACTTTAAAATTATGAGAGAGGGTAACTGAACATAGGTTAAAATGTGATACAAAGATTTATCATAATCAGTTTGGATTTATCTCGGGCAACTCTACGATGGAAGCTATACATTTATTGAGAGGTTTGATAGAGAAATACAGAGAGAATAAGGAGGATCTACATATGATTTTTATTGACTTAGAAAAAGCTTATGATAAGGTTTGAAGAGAAGTCTTTTGAAGAGTTCTAGAGAATAAAGATGTTGATATAACTTATATACAATTTATTAAAGATATATATACTCGAGTTGTTACTTATATTCGAATAGAAAGAGGATTCACCAAGTATTTTCTAATTTCAGTTGGATTACATCAAGGATTGGCTTTAAGCACGTATCTTTTGCTTTAGTTATGGATGCTCCTACTGGACATTTACAGGAGGATGTACCATTATGTATGCTTATTTTTCATGATATCCTTCTTGTGGATAAGATTAAAGAAAGTTCAGAAAAAACTTGAATTATGGAAGCCAACATTGGAGTCTTAAGGCCTTCGTTTGAGTAGCTCTAAAGCTGAATACATGGAATGTAATTTTAGTAATAATAGCTCTAGTGGCAGAGTTGTAACTATAGGTGATTAAATCATTAAAAGGTGTGAACATTTTAGATATCTTAGGTCTATTCTTCAAAGTGATGGTGATGTAGAGGGGGATGCAGTTAGTAGAATTCAAGTTGGTTAGTTGAATTGAAGGAATGCATCAGACCTATTGCGTGATAGAAAAGTGCAGCTTAGACCGAAAGGAAAATTTTATAAAATGGTGGTGAGACCTGTAGTGCTATATGCACAGAATGTTGGCCTTTCAAAGAGAAGCATAAAATAAAGTTAAGTGTTGTTGAGATGATGATGCTTAGGTGGATGAGTGGTTTGACACTTAGAAACAAAATGCAAAATGAATATATTCGTGATAGGGTGGTGTAGCTCTAGTAAGGGACAAGATTAGATAGAGTGGTTTTAGATGTTTTGGTCACATTAAATGTTAATTATCTGATGATCCGGTTAGAAGAGTAGATGTTTTAGATTCGACTATGTTAAGAAAGACAGTGGTATACCTAAAAAGACTTGGCCATATTGCACAAAAAATGGTCTTAATCTAACGCTCAATAGAATACAAGGGAGAAAAGGATTCACGTAGCCGACCCACTTAGTGGGATAAAGACTTATTATCTTTGTTGTTCATCATAAGATACCACATGTACTTTTTACATTAAAACTAAAATAATTGCAAAAAACATTGTTTACGAAAGTAATTAAACAAAATAAAATCAATCTAAATCAAAATTAAGAAGATAATGATTGATAAAATCTTATGTAATAATTGCAATTAAACAAGTAATAATAACTATTATAAAAAAATAAAATAGGTGTCGGCCGTTAGAAAAGACGCACCCTTATGTGGTTGACTTATTTCATGCTATTTTGATATTTCTCTCTCATTTGAATCAACGAAACCGAGAGAATAGAGGGAAGGTCGTAGAAAGAGGAGAAAGGGTTGTACCCGAGAGAGAGAGAGAGAGAGAGAGAGAAGGGAAGAAACCGCACTTGTGTGCGGCTTTGTGTCGAGACTGAAGGCGGAGGTAGGAAAGTTGGGGTCTTTGCGCGAAGATCGAGCCCCAATCAAGGTCGAAGAGGATCAAATTGAGGCCAAAGGAGAAGAAAACCTCGTGTGTGAGTTTAGGTAGTGCAGACAGCCGAGTAAGGTAAGTTTTATAAGTTGTTTTAAATAATTATGTTATTTAATTATATATATATATATATATATATA
>JXCR01146178.1:94552-122955 GCA_002079205.1 Phalaenopsis hybrid cultivar
TATATATATATATATATAAATATATATATATATATATATATAAATATATATATATATTTGTGTGTGTGTTTATTATTTAAAGGTTAAGCTTAATTATATGTGATATCAGGATTGAAATTAAAAAAATCAAGAAAGTTGAGGGAAAAAGGTGAAGTGAATTTAATGGATGAGAGAAGGGAAAGAGTTGCGACAGCCAAAGGATTTTAAGCTACTTAATGAATTTGTATGTGTGAATGAGTGTTTAATGTAAGGTCAATCTTAATCAGAACTATAATACTGGGATTTCAGTTTTGATGAAGACGAAATTTATGAAGCATGCGAGTGAGGGAGAAGATCGATCCATAAAACTTATAAGGTAAATATTAATATTATAGTATTATTTGAACAAATAATATAATTTTTTAAATTAATGTTATTGAATTTTTTATTGTAGTAAGAAAGTGTGCAGATGGATGATAAATTCTTGGAAATTGAGGAAGGCAAAGAATCTTAAAACTTAAAATAGGTTAGTGTTTTTAATCATTTTATACATTTAAATATATTATCAACACTTAAGACTTTCTTTAGGATGTGATTCTCATATATATATATATATNATGGATGGGTCTAAACACTCAACCCACACGAAAAAATGTAAAAGATAGGTACATATAGAAAAAAAAAAAGAAACCCAAAAACCACCCGGGCGCTGAAAGAGTGTGGGTCATCCTAATCTAGTCTTGCCTCTGGCTCTAATTCTCAGTAGGGATTCAGTCAACAGATTGATAAGGTACTGACCATTACCCGTAGTAATAAAAGTATTATCCATAAGACTCCTGAGCTCTAGTAAATCTTCATTCTTCTTCTTCCTCCTGGAAGTGTATAGATGTCATTCCTCCTCCGAACAATCTATCTGATGGGGTAGAGCTGAAGCAGAAGGATTACTAACTCTAGTACCCACAATAGGTTCTACAATATGTGAAGCATGAGTTGCCGCTAGACCGGATACTTCTTGAAGAAGTGGAGCTGCGAGGCTCTCCTGATTATTAGTCTGAACACTATCATTTATAGGTAATAGTCCATCAGTATTGTTTTGTATCGATTTTGTAGGTGTCAGCATCACATCACTTGCAGTAACAGTAACAGCAGTGTCATTGGGGGAGTGCTCAGGTGCAACAGACACCTCCTGTCTGGTAGTATTCTCCTCAGGTGGAACTAAAATATCCACAACAGTGGGGTTAGACTCATTTTTATTCACTTGAACCTTAGATTTTAAATTATGATGAAGTTTGTGGCATTTAGCAAGGATATGACCAAACATTTTACAGTGGATACAATATGGGGGTTTGTGTTCCATGAGAATTGTTGCCAATAGCCATTATGGGTTGTGTCCAGCCAGACTTCAACAACATCAAGTAAAGTAATATCCCTTTCCACAAGTATCCTGACCACCGAGGGTATGATTAGGCTGAAAGTAGGCAGATCTAGTTTCAAATGATCCCCAAGGATGACTCAAATAGAGTATAGAACCTGATGGTGAAAAAAATACAGCTTGAGACTAGGTAAACTAAACCATACTGGTACAATGAGAGTTTCATGATTTTGGTCGAAATTAGGAGACCACTTGAGTAACTTCATTGATTTATCTTCGATATTAAGATATTTTTTGGAGAAAATTATGGTGTAGTCTTCAGCCACTGTTAGTTGGATCAACACATGTCTCTTATCCATCAATCTCACTTTCCACTTGTCTACTAGCTTAAGATCATCAACACTTTTTCTGATAACCTCCATAGGAGGGTGTCCCACTAAAATTTTTCAATAAGAGCAAACTTGAATTTTTCCGACATGGTAGAAATTTCTGATTCAAAGAAAAAGATCATTTCTTTTTCACCTTTCCTACTTCCCTTCTAAATAAAAAGGACAATCATCTATAACCTCACGAGATTTCTTATAACTTGAGAGGAATCTCACTGCGGACTCCACTTGAGGGTTACCCACCACGTGGGCAAAGGAGACTTTGTCCGGCTCAACCAAACAAGGAGGCGCCATCAGAGCAAGGAGAGCTGTCGGTGTTAAGCTACAACAAAGTTGTTGCAGCAGGAAAAACAATGAGAAGCTTCACGAAACTAGGCTGACGAGCGGCTCTGTCTCAGACGCCAGAGGCAGAGCCGAGCAGACGATGTGACGCCGAACTAGGGTCGAGCGGCTCTGTCGCAGACAATAGCAGGACACAGATGTCGAGCGGCTGGGCTCGTCGAGCAGACGCGAACGCGTCGTTGTCAAGACTTAGACAAACGCCAACGAAGACGGGNAACTTGGTTTAAATAAGGAGGTCTACAGTGGATATGTAGTATGTTCTGATGAGTTTGTAGTTTATATATATATATATACTATTTCTTTTGGTTAGCGATATAACGTTGTGTGGATTGATATTTTAATTACAAATTATTTTTCCTATGGTTGGCTGATTTAAATTTCTTTATATAAAATTGTGACACTGTCATTGTCATTGTCGGGTTCTAAGCCCTGAAAGTGAAAAGTGGAGGGTAGTCAGCGTAAAATTTGCCAAAAAATCATAACAAGCTCTATCGCGTTAAATGTTGGCCTTTAAAAGAGAAGCATAAAACTCGGTGTTGTCGAGATAATAATGATTAGGTGGATGAGTGGCTTTACACTTAAAAACAAAATGCAAAATAAATATATTTGTGATAGGGATGATGTAGCTCCAGTGACGGACAAAATTAGAGAGAGTCGTCTTAAAAGGTTTGGTCACATTAAATGTCGAACATCTGATGATCCGATTAGGAGAGTAGACAATTTAGATTTGACTTTTGTTAAGAAAGGTAGAGGTAGCCCTAGGAAGACTTGAGCTTATTGTATAAAAAATGATCTTAATTTATTAGAATTAAATGAAAATATGACACTAAATAGACGCAATAGAGAAAAAGGATTCATGTGGCCGGCCCCACGTAGAGGGATTAAGGCTTTGTTGTTCAATGGAGAAAAAGGATTCATGTAGCCGACCCTACGTAGTGGGAGTAAGGCTTTGTTGTTGTTGAAATGGAGAAAATGGGTTCATGTAGCTAGGGTTGTCAAAACGGCTCGTTGTTCGTGAACAGCTCGTGTTTGGCTCGTTAATTTTGTTTGATAAGTTAACGAGCCGAACACGAACTAAGATGTGTTCATTCANGATTTGCTTCTTCATGAATATCCCAAATTTTGAAATCTTGAATTTTACTCATAAAAATAATTTCATTTGTATTTTTTAAGTTTCTCCATCTAATTTTGCAACGATGAGTCCTAGTATTTTTTATTTTACAACTCTTAATTTTAAAATCTAAAACTAATAAACGATGTTGGGTATNTTCACAATGGCCGATTTGTATATCATTTCGTACACCAGAGGACATCTCAGCATAATCATGAAAATTTTAACTTGGATATCAAGCAAGCTTCAGAACCACAAGTCAGTCTGGTCTGCTCCCTCAGATGCGGGGACTTTGTGGTGTGAATCTGGTCTTTCTATTACCATACTTCATTTTTTGTAGCATTGATTATCATCTTATAATCTTATAAATGCTCCTATCTCTAAAAAAAAACTTTTTCTAGAAGAAAATAACCACGGCACACTAACCAATGCATGGGAATATGGCTTGTTAGCAGATGAATGCTTGGTCTGGATTGTATCAATTCGAACTTTATTTTTCTGGCTTGTGCTTTTGTAGTTGAACTCAATGAGCTATCTGGATGTAACTTTTTTTTTTTTGAAGTGGCAACTTAAATATTGCTTTAATTGGATTTCCTTAATTCCATATACTTTGATACAGTCACAGGCGCACATATCACGTATTTTCACATTAACAGCCACTCTGACAAGTGTTTGATTGTTTTTATTTGCTTTTTTTCTGCACGAGTCAAAAGCAGCCTCATATATATTTTTTCTATGTTTGCACAACTCTCATTCCAAAGTATCAACCAATGCATAGCTTCTAAATGCTCTATATCTTCTAGGAAATGAAAGTTCTTGATTGAAGATTTTTTTCCCCCTGTAAACCAGAATGAACAGTTTACGTTCATGTATCCTTCTTCTATAATAATGCATTGTTATTATTGAGATCGGGAAAAGAATTGTTTGTCTTTATTCTCAGTAGATTTGTTGTCTTTATATAAGCAAATACAAGCAACAGAATGAGTGATAAGTAATACGTAATTTTGAGAATATATTGCATACTACTGAAAATTTGTGATAGAAATACTCCACCATTGATTTTCTAATCTGTTATAATGACACTGCTCCTTAAGTTATGCTTCATATATTTCGAAAATTTAGCCTGCCGCGAAGACTAGTGAATCTAAATGCTCAGTCTTTGTAAATATATCTACTATTTTTTTTTTTCATTAGTCATGATGAGGGATGATCATCTTTAATAGAATGGTTATCTGATAAAATGACATTCTATTTTAAATTGCTTTTTTCCTTCATGAAATTAAGGTTGTTTGTAATATGGATGAAGGATTAAGTATCATACTCAAGAACCGTAGGCTGCGTAATAAGAACTTCAAACTCATTGATAAATTTTTTTTTTTTAATTTTTATTGACATCATTTCAAAAGTAGAATTCACCATTGATTTGTTTTTGACTTAGACACAATCTACCGACAACAAATGCCTTTTTATTTCATGAATTGAGATTTCCCTTAAACCATAATATCTAGAAGTAGACTTCTGATCTTCAACAATCCAACTTAGTTAGCATCTTAGCAAGCTTTAATTTTTAGGTCTATCTTTTTGGATTTTTCTAGTGCTGACTTATGTTACCTATACACTCCTCACCTCCCACGTCTTTCTCTTTGCAGCAAGCTGACAGACTTAATTTTATATGAGATAGAATATTACTAACATCCCACTTTCTTTTTGTAGTTTCTTAAAACATGATTGTTAAAATAATGAAAGGATCAAGGCTGTTAAGCTTCCATATGAGAACCTCTTTGTCAAAGACCTGCTGTTTTTTATACTTGATGGTATTTGTTGTTTCTGGTGCGTGGACTTTCAGTTGAAGTTTATATTAGGATCAACTAGGAAATGGAAAGCTAGACATTGTAAGAAATAGTTATTATCATTGAGTTTGTTAGTAGTGCCATTATTTCAGGAGAAATTTCTGTCAAAGGGAGGAGCTATGGAAGTTATTAAGAAACACTAGACAACAATAAAAGAGGGGAAACATCATTGAGTTATTTATTTATGGATCAAGAGGGATGAAATGAGTAGAAGCAACTTGTGAGGAGCATGACAGAGAAGTTTATTTCCAACTTCCGGCTCTACAGAGGTGTGGTAGATTTGGGCATGTGGTTGTGATTGACATGACTGACATGACGTGATAGGCACTTCTAGTGACCGTGACAACCGAGCAGACATTTAGTGCTTGAGAGAGGTTGAGTAGTGAGTGTGTACATGAGGTTGAGCAAGCATAAGAGAAGTCTTGGCAAGTGGCCTGCACATGTGCTATCAGGGCGGGCAATGTCGACAAAGGATCAAGTAGTGTCAGGGCTGGTGTTGATAAAGAGTACGAAGCATGTGAGTGAGAGAGAGAGAATATTACTTAATAATGACAAATTAGATAAACTAGTATGATAATAGTTACATATATATTTTTTTTTTGTTTTTAACCTTTTTTCTGTTTTATAATCATTGGTACTGCTCATTGAGCACCACAGATGTTCTTTCTTTAGCTTTGTTTTCATACTTAATTTTATATGTTTTGTGCTTAGATAATCAGCATGGTGAATGGACGTCCAGCAGTTGCTCAGGGAATCATATGCGGCATTAATGAATTTCATATCTCTGTAAGGATCTCATTTAAAATACATAATTTTTGCTTCTTATTTGTACCAAACCTTAATATTTCATTTTCATGTTCATATTGACTAGTTTTAATATTACAAGCTATCAATTTATGTTTAACTATTAAATTTAGTTTGCCTAGCTGCTTTTTTGTTAGATATCTCTTTCTCGGCGCTTAAGGATTCCAGGTAACCATCGTTCTTCAAAAGCTGATCTAATGCATGCAGTGTGGAGGATTGACAAGGATGAGATTGCTACATCATATTCAATGATGAGGTTGTGTATCAGTTCGAATTTGTTTCTCTTCATTTATCATAGCTTGTTCTAGTGCAGCTGCTTAATGTTTTGCTTGCTTGTTCTTTTTAAAGATTCAACCTTCTGGAGTTGTTTGATTCGAATTTACAGATTTCTCGGCTTAGGAAAATGGTTGTTGACCTTGAGGTTAGTATTGTTTTATTGTTCAATTTCTTATTTGAACATTAATGCTGTACAGTATCGTTCAGATTTCCTTGTTCTTTTGATTGATTTCTTTGTAGGCACCTAGATTTGATAGTGGTGGATTACATAGCCAGGACCCAGCAGTCTCGTATGTACATTTGGAAAATTGTATAAATGACGACCAACGTAGAGCCGTAAAGAAGGTAAACATTTCTGGTTCTCTTTATTGTTATATGCACAATCAACTACCATAACATAGAGTCTTTTTTTTTTCGAACTTTTTTTGAAGTTTTAATTTCAGAAATTATGTCAAATAGTAGTTCCATTTAATTCCATTATGTTTACTCGACTTATTATTCCAGATACTTTCTGCCAAGGATTACGCACTTATCTTGGGAATGCCCGGAACGGGGAAAACTTCAACAATAGTTCATGCTGTTAAGGCTTTGCTGATTAGAGGCGCATCCATTTTATTGACATCTTACACCAACTCGGCTATTGATAATTTGCTTATCAAGCTAAAAGCTCAGGTTATTGTTCAATTTGTATATTTTAAAACAGCATCTTCAGTTCATTTTCCTATCTTAAAGATACAGAAGCTGCATTTTTAAGTCACTTTTAAGAACAAGCATCTCTGCTAGCATTCCCTTTGTTCGTTTTAGTATGTTAGATTCTTGATCTGGGAGAAACCACTCAGACCCCAAAATTTTGGCGACATCCATTCCCTTCATTTACATCTTCATATTTTAGCAGGAGCCAGCTAGATACATTTCATTTTTTGGGTGCTTTTTCACACTTTTTTGTTTTTTTTTTGCTTATCATAGCAATATGGCATATTGCCACCACATTTTTCCTTCCTCTTACTATCTTTATATGTTGCTTTTGCTTTATTGTCCATCATTCTATATTGCATTTAGAGTTTAGGATAGGATCTTGAAATTTAGATACTCTCACTAATAAATTATTGAAATTAATAGATATTATGATCATAGAAGGATAAATATCTGATGAATTGGAGAAACTAAATTGGTTAGAGAAAATGCTAAGGAGAATGATAGCTTAGGTTTTACTTTGACATTCAGGTAGGAGCCATTACTAAAATTGATATATGCGTAGTTATAGATATGAGTTTGAAAAATAATGTTGTAAAAATTAATAGAATTGGATATAAAATTATAGCCTTGAAGATTATTGTTGATACTATGATTCTTAGTGTTTTAAGTGCTTATGTTCCTCAAGTAGGTTCGTATATATGTTCAAAAGAAAAATTTTGGAATGACCTAAAAGAAATAATATAGAGGATACCTTTTGAAGAAATTTTTTTATTGGAAGAGTTTTAATTGGACTTGTTGGTAGAGTTATATAAGTTTTGAAAAATATTCATGGTTATTACACTCTTGGATTGACTAATGAAGAAGGTAGTGTCATATTAGATTTTGTTTTAGCTTATGATTTCGTTATTATTAATACTTTATTTAAGAAAGGAGATGAATATAATATTACTTATAACAATGAATCTAATAAAACACAAATTGATTATTTTTGTATGAGAAAAAACAAGATCGTCAAGATTGCAAAGATTATAAATCCAATTTTAGTGAAAAATTAATTACTCAACATTGATTATTTATTTTGAATCTTAAGATGAATAGTTGGAAGATGAAAATTACAATAAAATATTGTCATAGAATTTGATGGGGGCAATTAAAAGACAAAAATTATTTTTATGAGTAAACTTCAGGATCTTAAGTTTTGGTATGTGAAGAAGCTTATGCAATATGGGATTAAGTAACAATCAATATTAACCAAGTCACAAAAGACGTGCTTAGAGAATAAAAAAATATAAGTAAAAATAGTTTGTGGTGGAATAATCATGTATAAGGAAATATAAAATATATGATTTTTTTTGTTATAAAATTGGTTTAAATGTAAAAATTTAGAGAATTCGGAAAAATATAAATTGACCCATAGAGAATCTAAAAGAAATAATTTATGATGCTAAGAATTATTCTTTTAATGATTTTTATAATAAATTATGTAGTAAATTAAGTGATATAAAATGTATGTGTGTGTGTGTGTGCTGCCCAATATATATATTTAGAAACTATCGGCTTCCTCCACGGGCTACGTCGTCTCCGATGACGAAGATTCGTGTCATTCGGTTTTGTCGTACCCGACAACGAAGGTCTTCTCTCCTTGTTTCTGCTCGAGAGTCGTCTCTTTTCTGCCAAACAATGAGCTTGCTCGCGTCCTTCGGTCTCTCCTTCGTTCCCGACGACGAAGACTTCACTCGTGGATCTTTTTCGTGTGACGTCTTCTACATGCCGGACGACAATTTCGCACGACTTCTTGCCAAAACACTGTCGCGTCGCGTTCCCCGCTTTTGATCGAAGTTTGTTTTCCCTGTTTCTTTTTGTCGTTGCTTCAACTCCAGTTTCGCGCTGGGGTTTTTTCACTTGGGTTTGTTTTTGTTCCGGTTTGGGGGAATGTCCCCGAGTTATGCTGCGTCCGTCTCCGGGGGTTCCACTCCCGGGGCAGGCTGTCGTTCCCATTTCTTCCCTCAAGAATTTCATGATGCACATGAATCTGGAGGTGTTTATACCTTTATTAAAAAACTGGGGAAGAAAAAATAGCAAACCCGCTTTGTTTCTCACTAATGAGGAAACAAGTATATTGGCTTCAACATGCAGATATACTCTTGTTGGGAAATTTCCGTATGGAAATCCCAAAATTGAGATTATTAGAAAGCATTTTGATTCTTTTGCTCGCAGGGAGTTGGAAAGTTGGTTCGCTAGATGGCCGTCACGTTCTCATTCAACTCTCAAATGATGCGGATACCCAACTCTTTGCTCAAAAAGTTCTCAAAATCGATAATCGCTTTATGAAATTTCTGAAATGGACAGTGGATTTTGATCATAAATTAGAATCTCCTATTTTCCCGGTTTGGGTTAATTTTTCAGTGCTCAAGGCGCATCTCTTCAATTATGAAACCCTTTATATTTTGGCAACTGCTTTTGGGAAACCGCTGAAGATCGATACTTCCACGCTTGATACAATTTGGCCTTCTGAAGCTTGTGTGCTTGTAGAGCGCAACATTACTCAACCCTTTCCAGAGGAGATTTGGATTGGCTCCCCTCATCAGGGTTATTGGCAGAAGATTGTGATGAGACCTCATCCCCAATACTGTTCTCACTGTGAAATGTTTGGTCATAGCTCTTCATCCTGTTATCGGTTGCATCCCCATCTACGACCGGCTGTAGCCCCACCTCTTGTTTCTCAGCACATTTCTGCGGAGACTATACCCTCTTTCTCATTGTCTGTGATACCTACTGCTATGCCATGGCAGATACGGTGCAAAATGGTTTGTCTACTGATATTGTTTCGGAAAATGTTGATAAGGGTTGTTTGTTGGATGAGAGTCAGGTGGTTGCCCCTAGAAGGCAGAATGCGGTCACTGCCCCTTCTTCTACTGGAGTGGTCATACTATCCTCTTAGGCTCTACCTACCGTGGAAGGTGCTCAGGCTTCCTTCTATGAGGTGATTGAAGATAGGGATGAAGCGAATATTCACATTTAGATGACGGAAAAGGTGTCTTCTAATACTAACGAGGAAGATTTAGAGTCAAACACATACCATCTTACTGCTATTAATCAGTTGATAGAATTATCTGTTGAGAGGGCATGTGTTTCCCAAGGATTGGAAGACTGTCCTACACAAACACTAAAATTCATCGCTGCAACTGTTTTTCTTTCTATGAATCAGACTAACTAGTATTCAAAAGAAGAATGACAAGTTTACACTTTTCGGCGGAGGAAGAAGGTTGGTGTCACTGTTCAGCTTGGAAACTTAATGGATGATAACTTGGTCACTATTGGCAATGGAACACCACTTCAAAGTTTGTTATCTGGATCCGCCTTAAGAACCAGAGGAAGAGACAGGTCTAGACTGCCTTGCCCATAAACACTTATTTTTTGCATGTTTTCAGTTTTTTGAAATTTTTTGTTTCTTTTTGTTGGGATATCTTTATACCATGTATCATATGAGTAGGGTTTTATATATTGGGACCTCTCATACAACTTTTTGTATCCTTTTTTATTTCAATATAATCAGCCCTAAGGCTTCTTTATATATATATATATATATATATATATGCCACCTATCATGATTATTTGGTTGGCAGAGTTCTGCAAGACCCTTGAGGTCACAGGTTCGATTCGAAATTAAATTCTTTGGCACATGAGATTTGTCGGGAGGCTTGTTTAATAGTCTCTGACCAATCTTTTTTTTAAAAAAAAAACCTATTGGAACAAAGAGAAAAAGAAAGTGAATATTTAATTTAAAGAAAAAATCAAAATGTGTTTTTCTTAGATTAGGATATTCAACATATGTGGATGAGATAATGAAGTGTATAAAATCAATACGCCCTAGTGATATCTCAATAGAAGTGTGGAAATGTTAAGGGGATTTAGGATTTTTGTTGCCAACTAAAATTTTTAATGTAATTTTGAAAACTAAAAAGATGCATGAGCAGAGAAGAGTATAGTGATCTCTATTTTTTAAGAATAAAGGGGATGCATAATTTAAATTATAGAGGATTTCAGTTAAAATCTCATGCATTAAAATTATGGGAGAGAATAATTGATATTGGCTATGACGTGATACAAAGATTGGTCAAAGACAAGTTAGCTATGGAAGTTATATTTTTATTGAGAGGTTTTATGGAGAAACACAAAGAGAGTAAGAAGGATCTAGATATGGTTTTTGTTGTTTTAGAAAAAATTTAAAAAAGATAATATATCAAGAGAAGGACTTTGGAGAGCTCTTTAAAGGAAATGTGTTGATATGAATTATATTCAAGTCATTAAAGATATGTGTGGTAGAGCAACTACTTATGTTTGAATGGAAGTATTTTTTTATTTCAGTTGGATTACATCAGGGACCGGTTTTAAGCCCATAGTTTTTTTTTTTTAGTTATGAATGTTTTTCTGGATATTTAAAGGTGGATGTACTTAGTGTATGTTTTTGTTGATGAGATCCTTCTGGTGGATAAGAATAGAGAAAGAGTTTAGAAAAAAAAATGGATTATGGAGGTCAACTTTAAAGTCTAAATGCTTTCTTTTGATCAATTCTACAGCTGAATACATGGAATGTAATTTTAGTAGTAGTAGATCTAGCAGTGGAGTTGCAATAATGGGTGATCAAGTTGTTAAAAAGATTGAATGTTTAAGATATCTCAAGTATATTGTTCAAAGTGATGATAAATTTGATGGGAGTGTTATTAGTAGAATTCAAGTTGGATGGTTGAAGTGGAGGAATGCATCGAGCCTATTTTGTGATAGAAGAGTATCACTTAGACTTGAAAGGAAAATTTTATTAGATGGCGGTGAGACCTGCAATGCTTTATGGTGTAGTATGTTGGCCTATGAAAGAAAAACATAAAATTAAGTTAAGTGTTGCTTAGATGAAAATGCTTTCATGACAGACCAGATTAGAGAGATTCGTCTTAGATGTTTTGGTCAAACTAAATGTTGACCAATTGATTAGGGGAGTAAATGTTTTAGATGTGATATATGGTAATGAAGATAGAGGTAGTCCTAAAAATACTTGGGCATGTTGTATAAAAAATGATTTTAATCTATTAGAATTAAATGAAAATATGACATTCAATAGAACACAGAAGAAAAAAAGGGTTCATGTAACCAACCCCTGTTAGTGGGATGATGGCTTCTTGTTATTGTTGTATTTTGTATTGCATTTGTTAATAGGGTTGAGCCACAAGAGGCAATCTCACAAAATCGGATCATTTTCTCTATTCCATTGTTTTATTGCTTACATGTTCTGTTACTTTACATTTTTTTTGGCTTTACTAGTGCTTTTTGGGTAGGAGTATCTTTTTGCTGTACTTATTTGGCTTGTTCAATCCAAGAGACTCTCTATGATTAAGTTTTTTTAAAATAAAATTTTATGACTAGATAATGTATTGAGTGCAAAATGTAAAATCAAAGATAATTAATGATAACATGAAGATAAAAGAATTCTTTGACAAATGAAGAGATTATAAAAAATTACTTATTATAAGTGTCTTGTTTGTAGCTTGATGAATCTTGGTCAGTGGTGATAATTATTATTTTTTCTTTTTATAAGAGAATTTGAAAATATTTTCCATTATTGCTATCCGAATCATAAAGCTACTCAGGGTCTATTTGCGGCAGTTGCAACTTATCCTGTTTATTTAGATAAGCAACTTATCATGATAAACAACTGATTTGCAAATGGTATTTTTTATGCTGATCAACAACTTATCTTGATAAGTTGGCTGACTGTCTGTGGCTCCTGTTTGAAAACAACTGATTTGCAGTTGTTTGTCGATAAATGAATATTCTGCTCTTGTTAAGTAATATTATTTGTAATAGAACTGACTTAGCAATATATTCGATATTGCAAAAGTAGAAAAATAAATTTTATTTTTTTTAGAGTGTCTTTATATTTTGAATCTTTTGATTTTTTATCCCTAAAAGCCTCATCAGAATACTTTCATCATGCTTAATTAGCTAGGCATAGTTTTTCATTATAATATATAAGATTGGAAATCAATGATACAAGTTGATGGTTCAAACTCGACCCATCACCTTGTCGAGGGCTGATAACACTACCATTCCAGCTAACAAAAAAGACAATGAGCTAGGCAATAACCAACAAATCCTAACAGAAAGAAAATCCAATTAACAATTCACTTGCTTTGGATCAATTATATAAAAATTTTCCCATGGTTCAAGTAAAATAAAGCCAAAACATCAAAATCTTAATAAATATGACCTCACACATTGCTAAGAAATCTTTTTGCACATATGAATAAACATATAATTTGCAATATAAATAACTAATTTTCATTAGATCTACAAAAATTTCATAGATAAATCTTTTAAAAGAAAAATACACTCCCTGAATGAGGAAAATGAATGAACAAAAAACTTAACGTGATGAAGAAAATAAAAATGGCCATTTTTCTCTCCTGTCATGTTCTAGCTCTGGTAAAGATGATCGAGGCTGCTCCTTGAAACCATTGGAGGCTTCGAGCATGCCACTCAATGTGATTTTTGTTAACATTTTCTAGTGGATCTTCTTTGATTTAAACAAAGTTTTTTGTGGTGTTTTATCCATGCTTCATAAGTAGTTTTATTTACTCTTTTCTTTTAAAATGAAGTAGTGACATATGTAGGAAAAGTTGTTTCATGATAGAATTATTTTTATTTTTATGTGATGAGTAATATCTCCTTTGCTTCATTAACTTAACTTAAGCGGCAAAAAGTTATGTTAATTTTTTTTTGCATGTGAAACTAAGACTCGGGAGAGTAGTGTTCTTACGAATTGAGTGCACTCACATTGACCGGTTGACTAATAAAATAGTTTAGGCGGCAATACAGCTTTTAAGCAAATATAATTTAATGATTTGTTTCTATTAGATGCTTCTAGGTGACAGATAATTGCATAAAACTAAGGAATTGTAAGGATGCCTATATACTTGAAAAAGAATAGGTAGACATATGTTCCTTGTTGCTCATAATTTATTACTTAATTATATCAATCTTTTTATTGCTTGTGTCATTATCTTCATTTTACTTTTCTTTTGCAATTAAGTAGATGCATGTTCAGGAATTTAGATTTGCTTATATATTCTCTTATTTTATTAATGTGATAATATTTTCACTGGCTCTTAATTGACTTTGTAAACTGACAGTTTGTGAGGTTAAAATCTAATGCGAAACATAATGACTCGGAAGGGTCATGATTTCACCAAACTGGTGAGTACCACATTTCTTCTTGGGCTGAGCCGTGCAATCATCTGAGGGGAGTGCAAATAGATAGAGTAATAAGTTTTGATGAGCGTATAATTAATTTTTCTAGGGTGCCAAACTAGATCTTTTATCAATTCGGTCTAGAGTTTTGATCTTAAGGGTCTCTAGTAAGTTCTATTGAGAGTGCACAGTGGGTAATCTGGAACTGATAGACCAGAATCTACTCAGCACTACTACATAAGCAGGTGAAAAACTTTATGTTAACTAATATTTTTTGCTAGCTCCGGGAGGGGTAAAGAATAGGTATGTTTATATTTGTCACTGACAAAATTATATTCCAAACATTGCATTCCTACACATTATCTAGGTCATTGCACGAGGGGTTGTTTTTAAATTCTCAAAAATTTTCAAACCATCCAGAAAAGTTATCTTTATATTTAAGATTTTCATTTAAAAATAGTTGTTAAAAAATTACTTTAATCGACATTCCAAACTAAGACCTCATAGTAGTAGACTAGAATTTTCCTAAGAGATTTTTTACTTCGTTTCTCTGTGGGATCGATACTGGGTCCTAAAAGAAAACCCTATATTACTTGAAAAAATGTGTATACTTGCGTAGAACTCTAGTGTGCGAAATATAATTCAAATTCTGAATTTTATAAAATATATTTTGCACACTAACCTCATAATTTATATTTGGTCAAGTTTTTGGCCGTTTTTTAGAGCTTAAAAATCTACGTAATTGTGGGTCGGGTCAGTATGACTCAGCTGGGAAGTCTAGATTGGTTCAGGGAGGGAGGCAAGGGGTAGGTTGTGATTTTATCGTAGGACACAACACGATGGATTCAGAAATAGCTACTCTTTCACTAAGGAGGGGAAGATTGTCGTCCTTTTCCCTTCTGCGGATCCTGAGATCATAAGTGCCCTTACCAACAGAGCAACAATGGTGGGACTAATTTTGGTGACGATTGATGATGATGTGACTGTGACATCGATTCCAGACATGAGCCAGCCATGACAGAGAGCGTCTCTAAACATCTCAATCGATAACTTTTTGCCATGGCCATCACCATATGTGAAGGCTCAAGTTACCTTGATTCCAAATCAGGTTGAGCCAGCTTAAGTTTACTTTGGGAACATAAGTAACATTCAACAGTATATGCACAACACACAGACTCATGTCAGTTCAGCAGTGGATCAATTTGGATATATGTTTGCAAATATGGAAAAGCCCTTAGATGTTTGGGGGACAATGCCATTGCCATTGTGATCCAAGCGCTTCTCGGAGCGCAGTAGAAGATCCGTCAGCCCCAGGAGCTTACATCAACCCCGCTACCGTCAACAGACAACTAGAAGTTGCGACGAGAGGTCAATGCTCCCCCAACTCCAAAAGATTGATGTAGGGCTACTAAATTGGGGTCGACGCAGTGGGGAAGACTGGACCAGTTCAGGAAGGAAGGCTTTGAAACTGAATGTTAGGGGTTTAAGCATTGAAACTGAATGTCCTTGGGGCTGTGAGGAGATTGGGGACAGGGGTCCATGTTAGTGCCAAATGCAAAGTAGTTGATCCATGTTGCGGATCCTGAGAAGATGGGAGGTTCACCTAACAGAACTTAATTCTTTGGATGAAATTCTCAAATTCTTTGATTTGCTGCCTAAGTCCCAAGTAATGCTGGGTAGATCTACTGTGGTGTTATTTATCAAAGCCTGAAAGTTAGAAATGCGAATAAACACAATCGTCTCATGGGACCTCAACCGCCATGGCTGTGTCGGTCTCGACAGCTATTACTCNCAAAGGTGAGTAATTATTTCCATATATGTATTAAATTAATGTTTATTTAATAAAGAATTTATGTAATATTTTAAACAGTCATTTTATAATTATATGCATTATGTGAGCTTGAAAATTTAAGGAAATAAAATAGGGAAAAGCAAAAATGAATGTTCAATGTTTTTAGAATAAAATAATCTAATGTAAATGAAATACAAAAGTTTAAATCATACAAGATTACTCATAGATGGTACTGGTAGGGAATACTAATTACCCATGTATGATAAAGAAACTGATAAAGATGTTTCATATGCAATTTTAAAAATACCTTCGGATACATTTTTTATGGTACCTACAAGTACAATTTTTTAGAATATGTTTAGATATATTTTTTTAAATACATTCGAGTATGATGGTAATCTTGTTATGACTCATAAAGAGATGAAAAAATGTAAATACTTAAATTAAAACGGGAAGGAATAAATTTTAAATGAAATTTTGAAGTTTTCTAAAGAAATGAGTTTGAAGTTCTTTTGGTCATACATGCAAAGCATTGACACAATAATTTAATATATAAAAAGATTATAATTGCTCGCTAAGTCAAACTTATTGTTGTAATTAATATTTTCTTTCAGGAAAAAAAAAAGTTTTAAGTTGATATGTCTGGTACGATAGACTTGATTTACATAAGGAGGTCTACAGTGGATATGTAGTATGTTTTGATGAGTTTGTAGTTATATATATATATATATATATACTATTTCTTTTGGTTAGTGATATAATGTTGTGTGGATTGATATTTTAATTACAAATTACTTTTCCTATGGTTGGATGATTTAAATATCTTTATATAAAATTGTGACACTGTCATTGCCATTGTCGGGTCTCAAGCCCTGAATGTGAAAAGTGGAGGGTAGCATTAGGTAGTTGACAGTCAGCGTAAAATTTGTCGAAAAATCATAACATGCTCTATGGCGTTGAATGTTGGCCTTTAAAAGAGAAGCTTAAAACTCGGTGTTGCCGAGATAATAATGATTAGGTGGATGAGTGGCTTTACACTTAAAGACAAAATGCAAAATGAATATATTCTTGATAAGGTAGTGTAGCTCCAGTGACGGACAAGATTAGAGAGAGTCGTCTTAAAAGATTTGGTTACATTAAATGTCGAACATCTGATGATCCGATTAGGAGAGTAGATGGTTTAGATTTGACTTATGTTAAGAAAGGCAGAGGTAGCCCTAGGAAAACTTGGGCTTATTGCATAAAAAATGATCTTAATTTATTAGAATTAGATGGAAATATGACACTAAATAGGACGCAATGGAGAAAAAGGATTCATGTAGCCAACCCCACTTAGTGGGATAAAGGTTTTGTCGTAGTTGTTGTATATGAAAATGTGAAATTCTTAGTGACTCTTTTATGATTTAGAATATTCTATAATTTTGTTGATAGTTTAAATAACACCATCCAATTGTTGTTCCTAAATTGGTTAATTCCAAACTACCAGACCGGGTCGTCGCACCTTACAGGACCTGTGAAACTCCAGTACTGTTATAATGCCAAAAATTGTTGATGCCACTATAATATCAGGCATAATACTAGTGAACATGGTGAATAGTATCTTCAAAAAACAAGTAAACTATATGTACGACGACCGCACAGTTATAATCAATTTTGTATTATGAGATAATTTAATGTAAAAAAACATACAAAAACCAAAATAGTAAAATTTATGATGCAGTCTTCCCCTAGTAAATATCCAACTTCGACCACTAGGATTAGGGTACATTACTGCAACTGATATGATACATTGTATAAATAATGCAAAGACAATTTAGTATTAGATTACAAATCCGCAAAATAATTCAAGCACTTCCTTTCTTTAAATCAAAATAGGCAGTGGTAGAACTAATACCAAGCCAATAGCAAAATGATTAAAAAATCCAAGAAATTTATGATTCCGGAGTTAACCAAACAACAATAAAAAAATAAATATTATTATTGAATTCCAATAGAAACTTACAACCAAAGATACTAGAAATCAAATTATAACAAATGACAACACAAACTCAACTAGAGTTGGATCCAAGGAAGGTGATGGTGGTCAGCAAGAGTCTGGAGAATGGCAGAGTGATGGATGAGGTGGTTAGCAAGCAGAAAACAGAATTGTTGTGGTTTCCGATAGTCTGGGCTGCAAGCAAACAGTGGGAATCGATGTGAGAGGGCCATCAAGAGTGACGGCAGCAAGAATGTGACCGGTCCGAAGCAGAAACCAGCAAGGGGCATCTGGTTTGGGGTGTTGGTCGCAAGGGAGAATGTGATAATGGAGGTTCTAGATGATGGCAGCAAGTGGAAAGGGGTAGAACGCAGATTCTAGAAGATGGAAGCAAATGGAAAGAGGTAGGGCACAGGTTCTACAGGTGGCAGCGCATTGGAAGGGGAGACGTGGTGGGTGGGAAGGCTGGAAAAGGGAGGGATAGCAAGTCCTTGTAATCCTGGATGTCGACAACAAGCAAAAAAGCGACTGCAGCGGCTAAAAAATAGAAAACTGCAGGAAGAAACAGCCTGGACAGCTATTCCAGACGGCTGTAGAAGCGAAGGGGAGGCTGTGAGCCATGTGGGAAGGATAGGAAAGGGGATAGAGAATATAATCATCACCTGGAGCCCGAGATACAGTTGAAACGCCACTTGGATCCCTATGATACATTTCTCGAAAGAAAGAATAGACGTCGGTGGCTGTCCCAATACAAAACACACAAAAAACTAGCCCTAGACTCCTATGAAAAAAAGATATAATAATAGGAAAACTAAGGGTGGCCCATGAGGACCAGCCGACTCCCCTAGAGGGACAAAAATTGGATCGGTTTGGTCTAGCAACAATAGTCGGCCATTCTTCATTAGCAAGAAACGCACGCCAGGAGCAGGGGCGCTCTCGCATCTATCTCTCGGAGCTAAGGAAATACTCAAAATTTGCCACCAACCCTAAAACTCGTCAATCTTTTGTGGGAATTAGTCTACACTAAGCCAAAATTAAACCATGCCCATCCACATAAATTATCCTGATACTTGAAAATAAATTATAAAACTCTTAACCAACATCATTGGCATGCTCTTGATCAGATAATAAAAAATACAAAAAACTGTGGCCAAAGCATCACATCGTGCAAAATTTTCTATGAGAAAAAACAAGAAAATTTTAATGAAATTAGTTTTGTTAGAAAACCCTAACACAGATTCAGCATGAGCTAAATTGGTATCAAACTTTTACATTTTGTTAGTGTGTCACTCAATAAGACACAATGGAGAAAAATGATTTATGCAACTGACCCCACTTAGTGGGATAAAAGCTTGTTGTTGTTTTCACTTAACAAGATAATCTAATTATTAGTGTAATTTGACAAATCATGAAAGAGATCAAAAGGTCAAATTATTGAATAAGCAAAATTAAATATAATGATGACATTAATTTAGTTAAAAAGAATTGATAACTTCAAAGTCAATCAGTTTATGAAAGTGAATCATTGAATGTTAACAATTTTAGAAAATAAAACGTAGTGTAAGCATCATTACCAATTCCATATGTATCGTTGGAAGATAGCAGCAATAAGTGTAAAGTACGTATTAGGTTTATCATGAACACAAAAAAAGTTTCAATCCGTAACAAGAATTAAGTTTTTATGTAAACTTGCTAAGTATAAAGTGAGCATTTAATTGAACTACTTATGGAACAACAACAGAGCACATTTAAATAAGGAAATAACACTCAATGTCAAAATTTATTCATTTATATGCTAAGCACCCTCCATCATGTTCATGTTTGCAAAATTATCTAGGCAAGCCAATATAAATGAGATTTAAAAATGAGTGCCAAGTTATTCATTAAAATGTATTGGGTCCCTGCAATGTAATCCATAGCTAGACTCACATCAGGATACTTTGTCCTATTTTTTAACATATAGACTTTAATATTCACAATCACATTAAAATATATGTATGAAAAGATTATTTTGCTATGAAAAATAAAATATTTCTGTTATTTTTTATGTGATGTTAAAGATTCTAGTGTTATATAAGTAAACATCAAAGTTTGTGTTATACATATATATGTATATATATATAGTTAGATAATGTTAGTAATATTTTTTATGCATGTTAAATTATGCACTCAAGAAAAAAATAAAAAGACTGATATGATAGCCATGTAAATACAAAAAAATTCAGTCGTATGTAGTTCAATAATTTTATTGTAATTTATGGATTCTAGACAATTAACTATGTTTTCACATCCCTTTAAAAATTTCAAATGTGTGGCATATGTCTTTCAGTTTTGTGGCACATGCTTTAGAAAAAGGTGTATTTTAAAAAACTATACGAGTATGCGGATGCCTTTATAGTTTCGAACTTTTTAGCACACATACCTTTATGTCAAATGTCCTCTATAAAATTAATAAATATTTTATGTCCTCAAACTTGAGGCACATGTCCTCATTTATGCTCAATCATCTAAGTAAGCGAACACAAATGAGCTTTAAGAGAATCATGTGTCCAGAGTAGTACCAGTAATTTGTCCATATCCCCTAGGCATTAATCCTCTTACAAGGATAGAACTACGCTTACATTTATAATAAATTTTTATATACAATAAATATAAAGGTTAAATGCATGATTTTACAATGCCCCAACATAAAGAAAATGAGAGCGCTTGAGAAGAATGCTTACTGGTTTGAGTGTTTCTGGACTGCAAATTATGCTAAATGCTTTCCAATCCATGCCCTGAGATAGCCAGTAAGCCCCACAAAATGCTCTATTACATCCTAGACCTGCAAAACAAAAGAAAAAAAGTAAGGCATTGCATCAAAATCAATGAATAAATTAGAACTGGCTAGGAGCTACAACTAAACAAATTTTGCAGTGAGAGATAAAGAGAAAATGATAGATATTATGAGAAAGGGGAAATAAACTCCCCACAAGAAAATTTATTAATTTTGATTGAAAAAATGCTAGGCTACTTTAACGGGAGAAATCTGCATCAAATTTAAAGTATGTGAAAAAAATCAAAATGGCCCTTGGACTATTTATGGAAAGGCAGTTTTAACCAAAGTATCTAATGGATACAACTTAGCCCCACACTCCTGAAAGCTGATTCAAAATAGGCATTTCACTCATCAAATATGACCCAAAATAATCCAATAAGGAACCATTTTGAATTACAATTGAGGATTCAAAAAGCTAAATGATTAAATTTATAATCGAGAACTAAAATGATCCTATATAAATAGTTCAAAAACAATTTTGACATTTTTCTCAACCAGCAAGTTTTACAGTTAAAAAACAATATAAACTTAAATAAAAAGTAGTAACTATATGATAGTGTAGCAAAGCCAATGTGTTGTGGGCTTCTATACCTGGATCGGTTCAATGCAAGGTTCTTGAGGGTCAGTCGGCCCTCTAGTCAACTTGAGAGTTTTGCCGAACTGGAGTGGGGCTCTAGGATTATATACGTACTTTGTTGATGTTTAGGTTAGTTTTTGTGTGATTTGCTTTGGGACAGCCATCATCATCTCTTTTTTTCCTTGCTAGAATTGTATCTCAAGTTTCGAGTGATACTCCGGTTGTATCTAGTTCTCAAGGGAGTGTGTATCCCATTCTACCCCCCCCCCCCCCCCCCCCCCCCCCCCCCNGTGACACTAGGTAAAAAGCTCAACAAGAGTACTATTTTTTACAAACCTAAAACTAGTAAATGTAGAAATAATAGCAAATACAAGATAAATTGGCAATTTAATCTTGCCTAAAAATCTCGGTTTTTGATGGTAGAGAAAGGATGGCCATTAGTTAGGAGGATGCCCATAAGTCCTTATACTTTTTTTTTTTATTGGTTGGGGGGAGGAGGGGACAAGAGTCGAGGCAAAGCTCATTGTCTTTGACATTCTTGCTTGAGCTAGTACTCTACATGAGGAGTCTTATGGACTCCTAAAAACTCCCATGACCCGATAACACAATTAGTAACAACCTATAAGCCTAGCTACCTAATATATATTTCATTACCTATTATATATATTCCCTATCACATTGCCTTCTTAACAAATGATACTCCAATGAATTATTTTTCATCTGTAATCCAAAAAGTTAATATGGGCTTTTCATGGTAAATGTTAGGATTCCTTTTTGTAGGGATTGAAAGAAAATGAAGAGTTATTTTGAAGAAAATGAGGTTTGGAGTAGATTATGTAATTGTGGGGGACATATGTTATTATCTTAGTTTTGGCTTGTAGAGTGAATCTCTTAGAAGTGTAACATTTTTTTTTTAGAATAGGTTTCCTCTTGTTATGTGCTCATTATTTCTAAGGAGCTGAAGAATTAATGGGTTCCATCTAATTGCTATTGAGGTTGGGATGTAGTTAACGTATTGTTGAACTTCATTTCTCTTATGATGGTGTACTTTTATCAACTGTATTCTTTAGGCCAATTTATTGAGAGTTTGGATATCTTCTCCCTAATAATTTTCTGATGGCAGATTTTAAATGCATCATCCATATTTGGTGGATAATAAGTATCTAATTCCCCATGTGAAGACCATAGTGTTCTGTATATTTTTTCTTTTTCTTGATTTCCCTTGTCCTATTAGTTAAATAATAGGAGTAGCATCACATTGACATGCATTCTATTAGGATAGTTTTTTTCAAACTAGCAAACTATTAGCACATAAATCACATAATTGAATTCAGAAGATTTATAGGTTTGAAATTGTATCTTTTTGGTGGTTGCAAACTTTTAGCCTTTACAGTCTTTGTATCCTCATCGGACCCCTTTGGCAGAGTTACTAGCATTGATCCCTAAAAAGAGGCGTGCAAATCCACAGAACTAACCACCAAGTTTTTCTTGTTTCTCTATCAAAAACTTTTGCATGGAAGCACATGACTAAGAGAAGAAAACTATGAAGGTACTCAATCGACATGTCTTGATCTATCCAAGTAGTGATGGTTTAAATGAATGGAAAGTAGGTAGAATAAAGAGCAAAATACATGGAAGCACAATGATTTGATCGTTAAAACCAAAATTATGGGCAACCATGTTTGAAAGAGAGTCGTATAGGATTTTTTATAGGTGGTGAAGGAATTTAATCTTCAAATTTAATAATCTCCCTTGGAGATTAAATTTTATTGATTTATTGTCATCACCGTATCAACTATGTATGGCACCTTGAAGAGCATCGTAGGCTCTCGGATACAGGAATGGCTTAGAGTTGTGGTGATCATTTCCAAAAGGCTACTCCTTCATGTGTGCGTTCTTTTGTTCATTATTCTCTTCTGTAGCAAAGCTTTTAACCCTTTTATTCTTTAAGAAAATGTTGTTCTAAAAAAAGTTATTTTAACTGAAGTAACACTATTGGAGTTACAACCTGCTATACGTATAGTCCACAAACTTCATTTGCCTTTATGTTAACCAATACTCCCTTGCCAATCTTGAAAATTTTAACATCTTCAAAAAATCTATATCTTTCATCATTGAGAGCACTCAACAACAACAACAAGCCTTTATCCCACTAAGTGGGGTCGGCCGCATGAATGGTTTTTATCCACTCCATCCTATTGAGAGCACTCAAAATTATTAAATTCTTTTTCAGATTTGCTAGATACTTTGCTTCAACCAATCTTTTAGTGACAACATCTTCCACCTTTACCTCATTGTGCCAACACCGATCCTATTGCATGTCATATTGTTTCTTACATAGACAACCACGACGTCTCAAGTGAACATTTCCTTATATGGACACACATGAAATGAACAACCTAAATCCAAGATCTACTGCTCTTTGCTGCCAACTCCTTCAATCACCAAAAAAGGATAACCAATATAACAACTACTACAACCTGTAGCAACACTATTATTCTTTGACTTTTATCTATGTATTTTTTTTTCCCCATCCTATTATCACAATCTTTCTTTATGTGTTTATTCTTCTTATAGTAGAAGCAATTTATATCCTTAAACATTCCTCAAAGGTATGCTTTTCATGATTAGAAGTAGATCCCTTCACTAAAAATCCCCACCTTAACTAATAATCCCTCATATGGCTTTTCAATCTTCATGTCTTTCAAGTTTAGAATTGACATCTTTAAAAAAATAAATTTTTGATATACTTGACATTAATCGTATGTCTCCCCAATTACATGGTGTAAAAAAAATTGCTTTTAAGAGGGAGATGAAGAGCACAATATTATTAAAACCAAATCTATGTCTTTCTACAAGTACATCAATATTTTTTAAATTTTCAAATGATAGAATTTAACTCATTTTAATATGGTTTAATAGACATACATTTTTTCATGCGGAAAAAAGTAGTCTTTACATTTGATGTTGTTTTTTTTAGAGGTTTTTAAACACATATCAATAGTCGAGCTTATGTTATAAGTCATTTGTGATTTTTTCTTCTATGACCTTCATTAAGAGCTCATCCACGAAATACAACAGAATCACTTAGAGAGTTTTTTCAATCATCTCTCATGTCTCTTTCTCCCTATGGTTTTAGGATGTCATATGGGTGCTTTCACAATTCTTTCTACTAGAACATCAAACTTCTTTTTCTTTTTAAGGAACTTTTTGATCTTAAACTTTATGGTTATCATAATCTTGATAAACCTTCACTTTTATGTTATGGTTGCATCAATACAGGAGTAAGTACAATAAGTTACAAGATAATGGTAAAAGAGATCAAGCAAAAATAAAATCTATAATCTAATTTGTTATGCTTAACTAAGCTTACGTTCATAGTTGCGTAGAGTGATGTTGCTTCCCTAGATCTAAATTTAAGTACAATATTGTTTTTAATTTTATTACCGAGCACTATAACTAGTTTTAGCTTTTGCAAGTATTCGTTTGATGAAGGATTAAAACAAAATTATAATATTATAAATAAATAGAGGTCTCTCAACAATTTTATGTGGTTTTGAGAGTATCATATTTATTTTATTTAGTCCCTACAATATACAAAATTAATTCAAATTGATCCTTAGATGCTAAATTGGGATTAATTTTGTTTAGTCCAGGGGCTAAATTGAGATTAGTTTTATATCATAATTTCTTTAAGAGTGATCATTTTGGTTCAATTTTTGTACAATTAAGACTAAATTAGAGAATTATGATATTCTATGACTAAAGTAGCCACATGCATATAGTTAGAGGAATATTTTAATATTTAGGTTTCTAAATATAATCTATACTACTTCCTTATTTACTGTGATGATTCAACCCAAAGTTTTGGAATTATCAAGATATGAATAGATGATCGGATAGTGAAAGTTGTTAGCTACTAATATTAACCAATGGTAAACAATTATTCACTCAATTGAATGAATCACTAGCGAATAAAACTTCAATTCAACTTAAAGGTAAAATAATTGTATATGAAATTACATTTCTCTATTTTGGTTGTCTATAAATATTTTCAGTCATCTCACTCTTTTTTTTAGTTCAAATTTTAAACATGAAAAAACTTATATTTCTAAATTACAATAGTGTTAAAAAAATAACTTCATATTTTTCAAACATAATCGATGAGTTTACAAATAATTGACAATTTATTATTTAATTATAGCTATTAAAGAAGGTTCAAATCATTCTATCTTACAATATTTTGGTGTTTGATATGTTAAATATGTATGTAATTCTTCCAAAATTCTTACCTCTTCTATCCTTCTATTTTTATTTTTTGTAACTTTGGTTTTTTTTTTGTATTTAAAAAATCTGTCTTTATTAAAAATAGTTTGGTGAATTTAATTATTTGTTAATTTAATAATACAAGAAAAATTATTTACCTTATTTAAATTAACTTATAATTTTCGTTCTATTTAATAACAATCAATATTGAGCTTTAAAACTTATATATATAAATATTAGAATAATATTATTTACTTATTATTTAATTAGTTAGAGCCGAACACAATCAAACAAAAATTTATTTGTGTTCGGCTTGTTTGTGAATCGAGCTCAAAAGATTTGTTCATGTTTGACTCATTTTCATAATGAATGAATCGAACACGAGTAGCTTAGTGTACCGAACACGAGTTGTTCATGAATGATGAGTTGTTTTGACAACTCTAATTGCCGGCCAAGCATGATGAGAAATTAGCATTTGCTCAAATTTTGTTGTCATTCGCCTCTCTTAAAATCCATTTCTTGACCGTAGAGAGAGAGAGACACACACACATGGCTTTTCTTCTTTTTGAAGTTTTTTTGGTGCAAGCTTCAATATATCATTGTGATTTACATAGAACCTAAAAAATTGGAATTTACGTATTCAATATCTCAAGCTTCATTTTTACATGCAAAGCACTCTCTGTTATATTTCATTCTTGTGATATGCTCTCCGTCACCCACCATCTTCGATGCTTGAGCCACATCCTAAGCGACCTCGCCATCGATGCAATGATGGGATCACGACGAACAAATACCTACAACTTTTGCCCTGCTCCTATCCGAAACCATTGAGTTAGGTAGGTAACCCGTGTTTTTTTCTCCTACTTTCTCCTACACGCGGTCTTTGCGCACTTCATCTTCCTAATTTCTTTGGATTTTAGGCAAAGCAGAGGCTTCATCTTACTAATTCTCCTGGATTTCAGGCAAAGGGAAGGAAATATGGGATTTAAGTGTCATTTTCGCTGATTGAAAAGAGGAGAAATGAGATTTAAGATCCTGCACTTTGAATTAGTCATAGATTTTTAAATTAGTTAATCTGTAAATTTTAAAATTTCTTTTCACATCCCCTAGCCTCTTCGTTTCTTTTTCACCCTCACCGAAGGTGTAGAATGTATAGACGACGATATCCAATATAATTTGTCAAGTCAGTGACTTCATACCGTTCGAGGCGACAACATAGCAGGAGGCTGGAAATTTCAGCGAGGGGCTGAGTTCGGCATGGGCGGAGTCGCCGGACTTGTTGGACTCCTTGGTTGTGATTATTTCTTCCTTGCGTTCGGTGACGATAGCACAAAAGAACCCATGATGGGGAGTGCAACGAGAAAATAGACTTAATGAAGAGGACAATGTGCATGTAAATATGAAATTTCAGGTGCTGAATGTGTAAATTCCAAACTTTAAAGTGCTATATATGTAAAGGCCCCCTTTTTTCTAAGTGTCTTTGGTAAGGTCTTAATGTTATCCTTGTGTTCTTGGGTTATATCTATATCCATTGATCCTCGTTCAAAATGGACAAGGAAATAGATGATGATGTTAGATGATACATATTCCTTGATCCATCCTGTTGGTGATGATTTATACGGATGAGAAGTACATAGAGCCAAGAGCAAAATATGTAAAAGCAAGAAGATTAATAGCTGATATTGTTAAATCTAAATTTTAAACCAAATTTGTTAGCAGCTACATTGGAACAAAACTCATCTAGAAATTTTCAGGGATAATGTTGGAAATTTAATCTTCAAAGTTAACCGCATTTACTTTTCATAAGCACTATCTTTTGCCTTGTTAAAGCTAAATTTGAAACCAAATTTGTTAGCACCCACATTTGAACAAAACCCATCTAGAATTTTTCAAGTATAATGTTAGAAATTTAATCTTCAAAGTTAACTGCATTTACTTTTCATGGGCACTATCTTTTCCCTTTTTTGCCTATCAAAAATCTTTCATAGAAATTACTACAATTAACTTACCCACATTTGTTTTTTGGTGTGTGTTACAGGAGTGGTTCTGCTTTGTGGTTCTTGTTTGTGAAAATACTAATTTCCTTTAATTTCACTATGTTGACTTTGCTATTTTTATGAATATGCTTTTATATTAGAGTCAATCATAGTAGTTCATCCAACTTTTGTATTGACAGGAACCGTGGTTGCTATGCTTATTATTGTTCCACTTTACTTTACTGGCGATGGTTTTTATATCAAGGAAGAGAATCAATTTCCAACTTGGCCTATCTATTTTTGCATGTGAGGTTTCTCTAGTTCATCATCTCTAATGTTTACCTTTTATGATATTTCTTTACCCCAAAAAAAAAAAAAAGTATTATCCTTCTCATACTTGTGATGTTTACATCGTATGATACTTATGTTAGTAAAAATTAATTCCATTTTTATAGGCTTAGCGCTTCAATAATGCTAGATTCCAATTTCCATGATTATCAAATCCTGTTAGTATATTTTTGGTACATTCAAGAGGCTACATTTCCAAGATTAAATGTACAAACTAGGATATAAGTCATTGGCTAGACTCTAAATAGTGGCATTCACATAAATACCACACAATTCTGATGTATTTAGTATATAACAACTAAATCTTAATATTTACATGCACAACACTTCGATCTTTGAAATTACATAAAAAACTACTATTAACAACTTTTTGTAAGTGAAAAGCAACTTTTCATTTCATGCATAGGTTTATGACATGAAAGTGTGTCGGCGCTTAAAAGGGGAAAAAGTTTATGTTTGGGGGTCGCCCGTAAGAAGCTGTCGGCAGCCGGAATCGAAATCCCGTCACCCGCTTCGGAAGGACTTTTTAATTTACGTATATATATATATATATAATTTTAGAAAAATATGAAATCAAACTGACCTCATATTTT
>JXCR01146178.1:139296-163975 GCA_002079205.1 Phalaenopsis hybrid cultivar
ATATATATATATATATATATATATATATATATATATATATATATATATATATATATATATATATATATATATATATAATTTGTAGGTAACAGTCCATCAGTATTGTTTTCTATGGGGTTTGAAGGTGTCAGCATTACATCACTTGCAGTAACAATAACGGCAGGAGCAATAGAATCAGACACCAAAATTTGTACTGTGGTAGTTTTATCTCCAGGTGGTACAGATATATCCTTAGATTCATCCTTATTCACTCGATATTTAGATTTCAAATTAGAGTGAAGCTTATGGCATTTATCAAGAGTATGCTCAAACATATTACACTGAGAACAATAAGAAGGTTTATGTTCCATGACAATTTGTTGTCAATATCCATTATGCGTTGTGCCCAACAAGACTTCAATAACATCAGGCAAAGTAATATCTCTTTCCACAAGTATTCTGGCCACAGAATGTCTGGTAAGGTTGAAAGTGAGTAGATCTAGCTTCACAGGGACCCCAAGTATGGCACCAATAGAGTAAAGAACCTAATGATGAAAAAAGTACAACTTGAGACCAGGTAGACTAAATCATACGGTACTAGGAGGTTCATGATTAGGGTCAAAATCAGATCACTTGAGTAGCTTCATTGGTTCACTAGCAATATTAAAATATTTTTTGAAGAAAATATGAGTGTAGTTTTCAAGCACGGTTAACTAAATCAATACATGTCTCCAATCCATAAGTCTCACATTTCACTT
Organism: Phalaenopsis hybrid cultivar; assembly: GCA_002079205.1. NCBI lineage: Eukaryota > Viridiplantae > Streptophyta > Magnoliopsida > Asparagales > Orchidaceae > Phalaenopsis > Phalaenopsis hybrid cultivar. Next base: position 140,034 of record JXCR01146178.1, read on the forward strand.
TCCTGCTAATTTGAGGTCATTAAAATTTTTCCTGATAACTTTCATAGCTGAGTGTCCTAACTGAAATTTCTCAATGAGAGTAAATTTGAATTTGTCACTCAAGATTGAAATTTCTAACTCAGAAAAAAAAAATGTTGTCTTCTCACTCTTCCTGCTTGCATTCTTAATAAAGGGGCAGTCACATGTACCATCACGATTCTCCTTATAACTTGAGGGGAAGACAACTGTTGTCTCCCCCTGATGATTACCCACAAAGTGGGCAAAATAGGTTTATCGCGTTCAACCGAAGGAGGAAGCTCCATTACCGCAAGTCATAGCAAGGAGAAGAGCTGCAATTCGGACAGAAGAGGTCGGGTGCGAAGCTACGCAGAAGAGAGGAACCGCAAACAATAACCGCAGATGACGACTGCGCAGAATAAAAATCGCAGCTCAACAGAGTCCAAACCGCAACACGACCACGTGCATAAAGGAAACCACGGCACGAAAACGTTGCAGAAGCAAAACGCCGCAGAAGGGAAGGTCCAAATGTTGTTCACCGTCGTCGTCGTCGAGTGCAAAGGCAAAGACGACGAAAGCAAAGGCAAAGTTTGTCGTCGTCGAGTGCGAAAACAGCGTCTTTGAAGAGGATGGATTGAAAGTCGAAGGAATCAAACCAGAGTTTCGCCATCGGGCGAAACCCTAGCATAGCAGATCACCACCGACGCCATTGAGATGAAGTATCCGGCGTAGAGGCAACTCATACTTCACACGTACTAGAACCTATTGTGGGTACTACGGTTGGTATTCCTTCTACCTTAGCTCTACCACCCCATCAAATTGATTCTCCGGATAAGGAATGGCATGTCTATTCCAGGAGGAAGAAGAAGAAACAATGTTCTGGCACGACACGTGAATGGCTTCGATCAAATAATCACAAATTTGTCACGATTTGATGTGAGTATTGAGGATGAAGACCGAGCAATGATTTTATTGTGTTCATTGTCTTCTTCCTATAAACACTTGGTGACTACTCTTACATACGGGAAAGAAACTATCAAAATTGAATCACTGCAGCATTGTTGGCCTATAACCAATGGAAGCGGAATGTAGGGGAAAACTCTCATGGCGACATTTTATATGTGAAGGGTAATCAAAATCGTGGAAAAAAAAAGAGGAGGGTTCTGGAAGACGAAATTACAGATCAAATTGCAAAGGCAAAAAAATAATTTATTGCTACAAGTGCAAGGGGTTATATGAAGAGGGATTGTCCAAAACTGAAAAAGCAGACTGGGGAGAAAGGTGATGCATCATTCAAGTCTGTAAATGTGGTGCAGAGTGACAATTCAAATTACAGTGATAGTAATATACTTTCAGTTTCATCAACTCGGTTTATGGATGCATGGATTTTTGATTCAGGATGTTATTATCACATAATACCTAACAGAGAGTGATTTATTTCATACAGGTTAACTAATTCTGGTTCAATCTATTTAGGTGATGATAGATGTTGCAATATTGTTGGTATTGGTGAAGTAAGAATTCAGATGTATGATGACACTGTTAAATCATTCTGTGATGTCAGACATATTTCAAATCTAAAAAAAAATTTGATTTTCATTGGCACTTTACATAGAAATTGTTTTATTCCTAAGGCAGATGAGGATAAGAAAACTATCAGAATTGTTAAGGGTGCACCTATGATGAAAGAAAAATTAACTGCACGTAATGTCTACAAACTGTTAAGGAGTACAGCTGTAGGTGGAGTTCATTCTGTGGAGTCAGATGATGATAATACAAAGTTGTGGCACATGCGTCTGGGTCATCTTAGTGAACGTGAGATGGCGGAATTACATGATGTTAAAAGTTGCAAGTTCGATTTTTGTAAGTTCTGTGTTCTTGGAAAACAGAATAGTCAGATTTATGACTTAAAAGCATAAAACTGAAGGGATTTTTAATTATGTGCATTCTGATGTATGGGGCCCTACCAAAGAATCGTCATTGGGAGGATCTCAGTATTTTGCTACAATTATTGATGATTTCTCCAAGAAAGTTTGGGTGTACTTCTTGAAACAAAAATTTGAAGTCTTCTCCAAGTTTATGCTGTGGAAAGCTGAAGTGGAGAACCAAACTAGCAAAAAGATCAAGTATCTGAGGTCTGATAATGGCACAGAGTACACAGATTCACAGTTTCAGAAATTTTGTGAGAAGCATGGAATTCAGAGGCATTTTACAATGCGCAAGACACCACAGCAAAATGGCGTTGCATAAAAGATGAACAGGTCATTAACTGAAAGAGCAAGATGCCTGAGACTGAATGCAGGAATTCTTATAAGTTTCTAGGCAGAAACTGTGAATATAACATGTTATCTCATCAAGAGATAACCTCGGGCATCGTTAGGTGGTAAGATTGCAAAAGAGATATGGGCAAGCAATCCAATTAATTTCAATCATTTACAAATTTTTTGGTGTCCTACTTATATGCATGTACCTGGAGATGAAAGATCAAAACTTGATGCAATCCAAGAAGTGCATCTTTCTGTGCTACAAGAAAGGGTATAAAAAAATACAAGTTTTGGGATCCGATTGCAAAGAATATGGTGATCAATAGAGATGCTGTTTTTTAAGAACAGTCCATGTTGCAGCGGAATCAAGACAAGGTGCAAAGGAACAGTTCCAGTTTAGATACAGTGCAGATGGATCTAAAACAACATTCAGTAGCAACTGAGAAAGTTGAAAGTTTAGAACCAACACCTGGTGATTCCATTTCAGATGATCTGCAAAATTACACATTTGCCAGAGATAGACAGAGACGCACCAATATATAGTCTCCTAACAGATTGGGTTATAAAGACTTGGTCTATTGTACACTTCTCATCAGCAGCAATGATCCAGCCACTTTTCAATGAGTTATCACCAGCCAGGAGAAAGAGAAATGGATTGGTGCAATTGTTGAGGAGATTGAGTCTTTGCAGAAAAATCACACAAGTGAGTAAATAAAAGAAAACCAGCAGTATCAAAAAAAGAAGGGGAAAAGTTCAAAGCTCGACTAATAGCAAAGAAATTTTCACAGCAGAAGGGGATAGATTATGATGAAATCTTTTCTCCTGTGGTCAGACATACTTCAATCAAGGCATTGCTTGCTTTAATAGCTATTTGGGAATTGCATTTGGAGCAGATGAATGTTAAAATTATTTTCTTGCATGGTGATTTGAAGAAACAGATTAACATGGAACAGCTAGAAGGGTTCACTCAATCTGGACATAAGCATTTGGTTTGCAAATTAAAGAAATTGTTGAATGAGTAGAAACAGTCATCAAGATAATGATACAAACGGTTTGACTCCTACATGATTTAGATTGCCTACAAGCGATGTGAGTAAAATTATTGTGTTTATGTGAAAAGTTTATTTTCTTGTTACTGTATGTTGATGATATACTGATTGCTGCAAAGAATATAAATGATATTCGTGGTTTGAAAGTTTTATTGAGCCAGAAATTTGACATGAAAGACTTGGGTCCTACGAAGAAGATACTTGGAATGAAGATTCATCAAGATAGAGACTCAAGACAACTATGTTTATCTTAACGAGGCTATGTTGAGAAGTGTTGGACATGTTTGAGATGAGTAAAGCAAAATCTGTGAGCACTCAATTGGCAAATCATTTTAAATTTTCTTCATAACACTGTCCCAAGACAGATAAAGAAATTGAAGACATGGCAAAGGTTTCATATGTCAGCACAGTTGGCAGATTGATGTATGCAATGGTATGTACTCGTCCTGATTTGGCTCACGCTATTAGTCAAGTTTATAAATATATGTCTAAACCTGGAAAACGACATTAAGAAGCAGTCAAGTGGATTTTTAGGTATCTGAAGGGTACTATAAAACATGAAATTATTATTGGCAGTCAGTAGAACGATCCTTCAATTGTTGGTACGTTGATTCAGTCTATGCAGGTGATTTGGATGACAGAATGTCTATAATTGGATATGTGTTTACTCTTGGTGGAGGGTCTATATGTTGGAAATCAACAATTCAAAATATTGTGACATTATTTACAACTGAAGCTCAGTACACGGCAGTAGCTGAAGCTGAAATAGAAGTCTTATGGCTTGTTGGGCTAGTAAAAAAATTGAGTGTTGAGCAATGTGGAGTTCAGTTGCATTGTGATAGTTAAAGTATTATTTATCTGGCTAAGAACCAGATGTACCATACGAGAACCAACCATATTGATGTCAGGATACAAGATCAGAGAAATGATTGTTTCTGGTGAGATAATGTTGCAAAAGATACATACTAATGAAAATGCAGCTGATATGTTGACCAAGCTAGTTACTATCAACAAGTTATTGTATTGTTTGGACTTGTTGAATGTTTGCAGTTACTAAACAGCATGGTAGCCCAACACACTTCAGTGTGTAAGAAACTTCATGATGTATTTCTCCTAAAGGGCTGGATATTTTACAAGGTGAAGATTTGTTAGGTATGACTCAAATACCATATAAGGGACAGATGTTGGAACGAAGCAGAGCAGAGCGGAAGAATCTGTCCAATCGGGGGAGTTTCGTTATGCAGGTTGGGGGTGCGGGGGCAACGCCCCGCGGTAAGGTACAGGGGTAATTTTGTAATTACATATTGTACTTCAGGGCTATATATATAGGCTCTATTATAACCCTAAGAGGTTTGGTAACCTTTTCACTGGATTTGAAAGAAAGCCGCCGCTCTGCTCCCGAGAACGCAGGCGTATTTGTCGAACCTCTTTAAATCTCTGTGTTCTTCTGGATTTGTGTGGATTATTGTTTTTTTGCCCTAATTTCGAGAGAGAGAGAGAGAGAGAGAAAGCTAGAGAGGTAAATGGAATAAGGGAGAAGTTTCATTTCTAGCCCGAAAATTTCACATTGCCGGTAAGAGAAGAAGCCAAAGGAAGCAACAACAATTAGCTAGTGTGTAAGGGAGGAGGGAGCGAAATTGTCGTGCATTTGTGCTGTGGGGTTGAGCCGCGATCGAAGGAAGGAGACGCTGACGTCTTAGCGGCCTGCGGCGCTGCATCTAGTTGAGACCGAAAGGAGGAAGAAGGAGAGTCGTGCGAAAAAATTGAAGGCAGACGCTCTCGAGACCTAGTGTGGGAAGAGGAGCAAGCGCTTAGCGGCTCCGGTACCAAGGGAAGAGGAGATTTTGTGCCCTAGCTCTTCGACTGCAAGGAGAAGTGTTGCGGTTTCTCCCTGTCGTGCAGGTTACAGAAGCTCGACCGAGAGCATGCGGAGAAGGAAGGCACGCGGATGTCTTCTGCGTTGAGGAGAGTTCGGCCGAGTCTTATTGGTTCGGTTCGAATAGGTTCGGGAAAGACAAAGGTTAGTTAAGTAAGCTATTAATTTATTTTAAGTTATTAAATTGTAGCTTATTAAAAAATGAAATTATATGAACTTTATATTAAAATAATTTCTGTTTTGTTAATAATTGTTTAAAGGTAATTGACGAGAAGGCTAAAGCGCAATTTCAAGTACAAGACTTATTTTAATTATTACATGATTATGTCCTAATTAATTAACATTAAATGATGTTAAAGAAAGTTCTAAGAATGTAATCTGATTAGAATTTGAAAAGTTAATCTAAATATAGTTGTGATATACAATTGCAATTAGAAAAATAAATTGATGGAAAATTTAATATTTAAATAGATGTTTTAATTAAGTACTTTTATGCATTAAAGCCATTTAGAAATTCAATTAGATCAATTATATGCATGGTTGTTTAAATATGTTCAATTTAGAGGTTAATCAAAATCAATATGCTCATATAGGTAAACCCTAAAAGTTTAAATTAATTGAGGAAAGGAACAACAAACTTTCGGACGACATTATTGAGGGGGTTAAATGTGATTTATTTTATAATAGTTGATTTTACTTATTTTTTCTTGGATATTATTTTAAATGTAAAAGTACATATTTTCTTTTAAATGTTAAATGCAAGAAAAATAAATAAAATATAATATATGCATGCAAATGGAAGTCACCCCTAAATGATACTAGCAGTTGAATGCAATGTACTCGTTCACAAAAATAAAAATGTGAATGAAATGGAAATGGTTAAACATATATTTTTTAAAGTATATGTTTAGACATTGACTCTCAATAATGAAATGTGTAATGTAGATAAATGAAAGAAAATAAAAATATTTTATTTACTGTTTCTTTTACTGCATAATCATTTTTAAAAAATAATTTAAAATGAGAATTATTTTAATTTAGAACCATTTACTCGCTAAGTAATTTAACTCGACCTGTATGTTTGCATTTTTACAGGAAAACAAGATAGTCTAGATAAAACCCAAAGATTTTGTGTGCAGCTGTCGAAAAGCACAGGATGATAGGTATCATAGTTCATCTTTATTTTATGTTAAATGTAAAAGTTTAAATGTAAATCAAATGTTGTAAAATTAAGTTTTATAAATTAGAATGGTTTTTTGTTCTTTGGTGGATTTTATTTGATTATGAAATGAAACTGCTAGATAAGTCTCGCCTTGGAAATTCCAAGCCCCCGGATCAGGTCGGGACAATGCTTGCATCCATTTTCTACAACATTAAGACACACGTCCCTCCAAACTCTGTCGAGATAGATAAATAGTCAACATTCTTTGGCATAATTAGGGCTAGAGTTGCATAGGGGTTAGTACTCTCACGGACCGCACCTCTTACCTCAAATGTGTGAATTGTTTTTTCAATTCCTTATACTCGATTGGTAGTATCCCATAGGTGAGTAGGGTTGGCAAAAAAAAACTTGGAATGAGGACTATGCCCTGCTAAATTTCTCTTGATGATACTCACATAAGAGGCAAAATTAAATCAAGTTATCTAGCAACTTCAGCAATAGGAGCTGCTTCTTTTCTGATATCGGCTCATCGGACTCACTGCCTTCTAGGAAAACTAATGATAATCCCGCTTGAGTCTCTCTCATTGGATCGATTTAAATCATTAGTATCCCTCCATGCCGACTGTAGTTGATACTCTTATTTGACACCTTCATCCTCTCCTATGTTATTATCTATTTCTTCCCCTGCTCTCTACTAAATGAATGAGGTCATCCACATGTTTGGGCAATCTGATTCAATTACCTAAAACTGTGACACTTGAAACACTTCTTGATTAGGAAAAATTTGATAGTATTGGTTGGCTCCAGCTATTCTCCACTCTGAACCGATCCCTCCTCTGGCAGGGTTGGATGGGATGCTCCATTGGGTGAACCCTTGTTGTCTGATCTGACGACTAAACTCTATTTGAAAGGTGATATGGACCTAATATTGCTCTGTTGTCGCTCCATATTTAGGGCTAAATTTTGAACATCTTGCAATGTCCAATATAGCTGCAATTATACCACGTAGCCAATAGACAGTATTAATCCCCTAAATAGCAGGTTATTATCTTCTTCTCGAGCTCCACTAATTTACACTTCAACATGAACTGCTCAAATTCAGCAATGTACTCCTCTAGTGAAAGAACTTTATGATGAAAGTGATGAAGCATCAAGAACACGACGTGTCTAAAATGATGGTAAGCGCTTGCATTGTATCTCCATTTTCATCTTGAACTAGATTGAGATTTTGTTTTTTCCCTCTTGCTTGTGTAGACGTTTCAAATTTTTCCACCATAAAGATGCACTCTTCTTTAATTTGATGGTGATTAACTTTATCATTGATACAAGAAGTTAGCAAACACCCAAAAGAAACAACTATTATTATTGAATTTAAAATCTATAATTACAGTAAAATAGGGAAATATGAAATTGCAACAAAACAACACCGAAATTGGGGGTGGATCACGGGTGTAGGTGGTGTCGGTTAGGGTTTGAACCTCTGGAGTGGAGGCAAAGAGGTGGCTAGTAAGCTAAAAACAGCAGAACAGTTGTTTCCAGGAGGCAAGCAAGCAACGAGAACAACTGCGGTAGGGTTGTTCAAGGTGTCGGGGCAAGGAGGAAAGGAGATGTGGGAGAAATGTGGGAATGGATAGGCGAAAAGTATAGAAATGATAAGCATCTCGTAGAGACCAAGAAACAACCGGAATACCACCAAACCCTAGGATACAACCCATAGAGGGAAAATGAGATGTAGACAGCTGTCCCAAAGCAAATCACAGCAAAAATTGAAAATCCAATAGCCCAATATACCTAGATATAAAAGAATCCTAATATGAAATACCTAATTAAAAACTAAAGAAATAGATAATAAAAAAAAGAAATAAGTAAATAGGATATAAATAAATAAATAAACGTCAAATTTCTTGTTGGAATTGAGAGCCGAATAGAAAAATTCTCATTCGGTCCACCTGCGATCGCAAAAGTTCTGCATATCGCAAAATCGCACGCCGCGTGCCCAGAGCATTTAGCTCCTGCATCAATCTATCGAGGTTGGTGGAACTTCAACCTCATCTGTCGAAGCTTATGGCTTCTAATGATATGGAGTGAGATCGACCACATTAAAGGCGGCGGAGTTATCATAACCTCTCAGGATCGAAGGGTCATCAAATACGTCTGTAAACGCACCTAGATCCCACTAGAGGATGCATTGTCCCACAAAACATCGAAGAAAGCTTCTTGAAATGAGAGTAACCATCCATCCAACCACATGTGGGTACATTGCTAAACTAAACTAAAACTACATGTCAAGTGTACTCCGCGAAGTCCTCCAAAAATAGCTCGGGGTTGGCTCATTCCTCTCTAATGTGAAGACAGATTGAACATATCCTAATGGTAGCAGCAGATACCACTACTGGCTCCTACTATGGGTGACTGTCTGAATGACAGCAGGGGAACAATCAACTTCCGATGTTACTCCACCTTTAAGGGTAATGTTTGAAAATCACTTAATGACTAGTAAGGCCAAAGTTGAACGACATGGTTGACGGTTGACTTCAAGCCTCCCAAAGACTTGGCTATGGTGTTCTTTGACTCCCTCAGCAGTATGAGCTGCTCAAAATCCATTGTGAACTATTCCACTAACAACTCCCCTTGATGTAAATGATGTAGCCTGAAGAACATGTCCTGGCGGTAGTGTGGGGTTAGATACTTCCTCTGCCTCTCCTAGTTCATCTTTTCCCATAAGGTGATCTTGCTCTTACATACTCTCTGTCTCACCCTCTTCAAATTCTCCCATCACCAGAGAGGAACACTTCTTCAGTTTTATAGAGGGAAGCATCACTCTTCTATCAGTTTGCACCTCCTTATACTCAAAAATCCTCTCAACAGTCTACAACCACTCAATGAAGTTATCTGGATTCATCCCCCCCTCTCGTAATCCGAGAAATCTACATTCACCCCCATGTCTCCATGTCCTCCCAAAGTCATTTCATTCCCCGACTTCCTCTGATATTGAATCCCAAAGTGTCATGGCCTATCCTCCTCTTCACTGGAATCAACCCTATGAGAGGGATTAAGATTTTCCTCCCTCTCTCCTCTTTGAGTCTCACTATCATGATTGATGGTGATCTCTCTATGAGTCCCTTTCTCAATTTCAACAAGTCTTTGTCGAAATCAACAAATTTCCTGCTGCATCTCTTCCATGGTAAATTCTTGATCGGCTTCTGACATTTGTCTCCTGGATAAAATGATTAAGGTTTAGATTTGGGAGCTGAAAGAGAGTGTATGGGGCGGATTTAGGATGCAGAAAAATAATTAGGGTTGTTGATTTTAAAAATCATCAAGAATGAAGAGTTTTGGTAGAGTTTGAATAAGGTATTGGTGGATTTTGGTAATCTTAGGATGGTAGGGTTATGCTAGCTTTGATATCTAGTGATACCGAATTTTAAAATAACCAAAGAAAAAAAAATATTATTATTAAATTAAAAAACTGAAATTACTAAATACTAGGGAAATCTGAAATTGCAACAAAACAATAACACAGCTCTGGAATTAGGGGTGGATCTAGGGTGTAGGTGGTGTCGATTAGGGTTTGGACCTCCGAAGTAATGGCAAGGAGCTGGATAGCAAGCTGGAAACAACAGGAAAGCAGATTTCAAGAGCCAGCCCGAACAAAAAACAAGCAGCTAGAACAACTGCAGGAGAGCTATTCTGGGTGGCAGCAACAAGGAGGAAGGGAAGGGCACGTGGGAGCGATGTGGGAATGGATAAGGGAAAGTTATAGAAAGAATAAACGCCAACATGAGACAAAGATACGATTAAAGCACTACTTGGAACTCTAGGATACAGCATGTAGAAGGAAAAGGAGATGCAGACGGTTGTCCCAAAGCAAATCACAGAAAAAATTGAAAATCCAACACCCAATACAATAATATATGAAAGAATCCTACGATTAAATACCTAATTAAAAACTAAAGAAATGGAAAATATGGGGAAAATAAAATCCAACAACCCAATACACGATCGAGGGGGTTCCACATATCGCGGAATCGTGCATACTGTACCTGGGACATCTGACACCCGCGCCAATCATTTTATTAGTTGAAAAATCATTACATTCAACAACTCGTCCTATTGTCTCGAGCTAATCGATAAATTTATTTGGATCCATTCGACCGTCAAAATCTAGCAAGCCAATATTCAGTCCAAAATCCCAGTTTCTCCTCCGATATGTTATGCTAAATACTCGAGGTAATAATTTTTCCACATTGGAAACCACCAGTTGAAAGGGATTCACTTCTCAATCTGGCGAGTCACCGTTGGGGTTATGGGTGATCTCACTAAATTGTCTTTTCTCAAAGACGGCAAGCCTCTATTACAGTTTGAGGATTTCCCGTTGCATGACGTTCATAGCGAGCTTCTGAATACCTTGTTACAGGTGTCTCCTTAGAGGCATGACATCTTGTTCTTCTAATGAAAGTTTTGACGAAAAAGAAAGATATGATTTAGGATTAAGATTAGGTTAAGACTAGAGCTAGGTGGATAATGAGGGAAAAAAAATTTGGTAAGGGTGTTAGGTTAGGTTATATGCATTCTTCTTGGTTTAGGTGTAGGAAAGAAAAATCCATAAAATTTTAGGGTGTGTTCGGCTCTAATACGAGATGATGCCGTTGTAGGGCTCCTACAAGAAGTTTGGAAAGCAGGTTTTGTGGGGAGGTAGTTGTAGAATAGGAAGAGAATGAAAAAATGTGAGTTTCATGGCATTTGAAATTTGGACGGGCATGAGCCTTTTTTGGCAGCAGTCCTGGCTGAAAATAGTAGGTCGGGCCGTGAAACGACAAGATATGGCGGCGAGGAGGTTCATCATCTGTTCCTGAGTAAAATACAGACACACAACTTGCGAAAGAAAGAGAATCTAATACTCCTAAAGCAAGAAATCAAAGATAACAATCTCCACAATACTCAAAATAAAGCAAAACTCTATAAAATCAGAATATAACAACACATAAATAGTCTCTCAAATAAAAAAACTCTAATTTCAATTCAGCAATTTAAGAAATTTAGGCCCCAAAAGGGCTGGTAGCAACAATAAGCAAGAAATCTTCTTTTCGGTGCAGAACAAAATAGAATCTCGCTCGGTTCCTGCTTACGTGAAAAACTATCACGGATCACGCATCACTCAATCATGCACTCGCGATACTCATAATCATTGAATCGCAGTGATCCCATAACAATGGAATCTGCGGCCTAGGAGTTATTGTCTAGCAACACGTCCTGCATCAATCCTCCAACTAAATGCAAGTCAAGCATAAATACATATAGTATTAAGACTGTGGGTCTATTTGGGGCAGTTGCAGCTGTTTAAAGAAGCTGCTAAAAAAGCTATTGTTCAAAAAGCTGTGATGTCTATTACAAAAAAAAAATTAAAAGACAGACTACAGCTTTCTAGCAGCCGCCGCAATTAACCAGGTTTAATGGAAAGACAAATTTTTAAGCTGCAGTTTTTTGAAAATACGGGCTTTTGTCAAATAAGAAAAACTACGGTGTTGCGCCTCACCGCCACCACACTGCCACCACAAATGCACCCTAAAACATTTTATCAAGAATTCACCCACAATATAGAAAGAGAATAAAGTACCTAGCTAATAAATCTCAAATTTCATAAAAAAAGACCTAATTTATCTTGAAGTGAGGATTATATTTGTTGAGAATATCTGATATTTGATCAAAAAAAATAATGGAAATTGGATTAAAAAAGCCCACTTGGATATATACCCATCAACCCCCCAAATAATTTCAAAGAAGGACAGGAAGTGGACACTAGAAAACCACAACACAGGTGCTCGTGCAGCACAAGGAGGAAGCTCTGAGGAAACGGTAGGAACCAAAATCGATGGTAGAGAAGAAATGGCCCTACAAGGGAAACAAATAGAGTAGAAAATGACAAAGAAAACAGCAAAAATAGTGAAAAATGATCTTGAGCAAGGGGGAAGCGAGTAAGTACAAAGATGACTGCATATTGTTGAACAAAAACTAAAAAGCTATGAAGAAACACCACCATGTGGTGCATCAAGGCCGGAGATAGAATGGGCAAAAGCACATCAGCAAAGCGTGCTTGTGCAAAAGAGGCGTTGAGGTGCAAGTGCAATAGCAACAAGTAAGATAGCCACACAATCAACACAGAAGGAGAACAGAAGAAGTAGAGGGGCACACAAACACAAAGGATATTATGAGCATAACCAATCATCGAAAAGCAAGCAAAGCTGATTCATCACCAGGAACGCCAACAACAACGCAACACCATTAGGGTAGTGCAAGGCAAACAATATTGTCTACCATACAATCATAAAGCAATAGAACGCCACGTTAACAGGTCTATCTCATCATCTAAGTGTGATCAAATTCCCCAATTGTCATAATTCAATAAGCTAAGCTTGCAAGCAAAAATAACTCATTGCATGTAGGCACTAAATAGAACAATAGCATTATTTTTTTTACAATTTTTTATTCAAGAAAATACAGCTTGGTACACTTAGCATGCAATCATCATATCAAAGAAAATATCATAGTCGAGAAAAAGATTAGAATGACTGCTCAAAAACAAAAAATCAAGATAGAGGCTCAAGACAACTGTGTTTATCTCAACGAGGCTATGTTAAGAAAGTGTTGGACATGTTTGAGATAAGCAAAGCAAAGTAACGCCTGTGAGCACTTCATCGGCAAATTATTTTAAGTTTTCTTCAGAACAGTGTCCGAACACAGATAGAGAAATCGAAGACATGGCAAAGATCTCATATGTCAGTGCAGTTAACAGCTTGATGTATGCAATGGTATGAACTCGCCCTGATTTGGCTCATGCTGTTAGTCAAGTCTGCAAATACATGTATAAACCTGAAATGCGATATTAGGAAGCAGTCAAGTGGATTTTCAGGTATTTGAAAGGTACTGTAGGACATAGAATTATTTTTGGCATTCAGTAGGATAATCCTCCAGTTGTGGGGTATGTGGATTCAAAATATGCAGGTGATTTAGATGGCAGAAGTTCTAACTCTTGGTGAAGGACATATATGTTGGAAATCAACAGTTCAGTCTATTGTGGCATTATCTATAAATGAACATGAGTACAAGGCAGTAATTGAAGCTGCTAAAGAAGGTTTATAGCTTACTGGAATAGTAAAAGAATTGGGTGTTGAGCAAGGTGGAGTTCAGTTGTATTGTGATAGTCAAAGTGTTATTTATCTAGCTAAGAACCAGGTGTACCATGTAAGAGCCAAGCATATTGATGTCAGGTATCACAAGATCAGAGAATTGATTGCTTCTGGTGAGACACTGTTGCAGAAGGTTCATACTAATGAAAATGCAGCTGGTATGTTGACCAAGCCAGTTACTATCAACGAGTTCTTGCATTGCTTGAACTTGTTGAATATTTTTAGTTGCTAGAGAAGTATTGTGGGCAAACCCACATTGGTGCATGTGTAACTCCCATGAATCTTTTTCCCCTCAAGGGTTGGATATTCGCCAAAGTGGAGATTTGTTAGGTATGGCTCATATACCAGATAAGGGATAGATATTTGGAGTGGAACGGAGCTCGCGAGTGGAGTGAAGTGAAAGTATCCGTCTAATCGAGGGAGTTACGTTTTGTGAGTTGGGTACAGGGGTAATTTTGTAATTACATATTGTACTCCAGGGCTATATATATATGCGTATTGTAACCCTAAGAGGTATCCTATACTCTTTTTCTGAATTGAAAGAAAGTCGAAGCTCTACTCCCGAAAATGTAGGCATCTTTGTCAAAACCTCGTTAAATCTCTATGTTTTCTTCTGGATTTGTGTCGATTCTCGTTTCTTTGCCCTAGAAATTTCTCAAAAAAATGAAAAAAAAAATCTAAACTTGATCTTTTGTAGCATATAGCTCAAGGAGAAAGAGTATTCAAACAATGTATAAATAATAATGACAACCGTAAAAGAATGTATGGAAGCAGCACCNATTTGCATGCTCGGCGTCTAATGAGATCTATCAAAGTCAATCAACTGAATGAGATCGGCAAGAACACCCAGAAGTAGTATATAAGTCACAGACCATGGCAATGTTCATAGAAATAACCTTTAAACCTTTTCCGTCTTGGCTATGAGCGTATGTTTCTTGAAAGACATAACTCATGTAGCCTGGAAGATACAAGAAAATTACGTTAATCTTCCAGATAAAATTACATATTATAACAAACAACATTACTCCTATAATATCTAAAAATGACAAAAAAATACTAATTTATAATCTATCTTTGCAGATCCCAAAAATCTTTATAACTATTTTAATAAAATTCTTCATTTTTCTTCTGGCATTATTATACATAGGTTTACATGTAAATAATGTAATTATAATAGTTATTTAATTTATTTACTAATTAAATCATTTTTTCTTAAATTTTAATTGATTTTACTTTAATGCTAGTCTAGCAATATTACTATATCACCAGAGATGGAAATCCACTTTCCATGATATACAGCGGCTTGATTTAATTCAATGGTTGAGATTAGTTTAATTAAATTATATTATTAATATAAATATGATTTTATATATAATAAAGTATATATAGGTTATACAATTTAATTCCCCTCATCCTGTTATCATTCTTGGATGGGAAAAACAGAGAGGGTAGTTCTCGAGTAGAGCAACCCAGCTTTGGATTGAAGGTATTGAAGGACAAAAGGTATGATAAGGAAGAGAGGAAAAAGAAAAAAAAAATGAAGAAGAAAGGAATGGGAAGGAAGACAGAAAAGCTAGGATTCAAGGTAATTATCTAAGTTCTCATTTTATTTCCAACCAACTGATTTGGTTGGAAAATAGTAAAGCGTGAAAGATTTTATGTGAAAGATTTTATAAAAAGTAATTTGAAGTAAAAAAATTATTATGTGAATTTTAATACAAAAGAATAAATAAATAGGAGTTTAATATAAATTAATGAATCTATTGATTTCATCAGATTTTGTAGGGCAGATCAAAGCTTAGAGGTGGAGAGAATCAAGAAACCCATAATACCGGAGTTAACCCAAAACAGAAGGTAAATATTACTACTGAAACATCAAAGAGATTACAACAAGTGTTTTCAAAGCAGGAATAAAGAACATAAAACACGATGGAGCCCAAGCACGAAGTTAGAGAAGGTGAGCCCTATTGGCTGGCTGTGAAAAGGTGGGTCGGTAGTCTGCGGCAAGAGGTAGAGTGATTGAGATGGGAAAGACAGCAGGTTCTAGGAATAGGGAGGTTGTGATAGTAGGGACAAAGATCTGGATGTAGGAAGGGTGGATGAAGCAGGTGTCAACAAGGGAGGTGTCGACGGGATCTTTAGCCTGGCCTAGAAGGTGTGGGGAAGAGGTTGCAGTAGTCTAGAAAAGAAAAAGGCAAGGGTGGCATATATGGACGGTCTGGAGGAGATCGGTGGTAGTTCCGTGTAGATGAAGGAGGTAGGCGAGGAGAAGGCTGCGAGTAGAGAAATATCTAGGGACTTGGAGCAACAATTCTATATGATTGAAGGATATAGGCGAGGAGAAGACTACGAGCAAGACTATATCTAGGAACCTAGAGCGGCAGTTATGTGCGACTGAAGGAGATAGACAGGGAGAAGGCTACGAGGACACGATGTCTGTGGACCTGGAGTTGCAGCAGGGTGGGGGGAACAGCAGGGATAATCACCATCTCGAGCTACATTGAACGCAGCTGCCACATTGTAGTCTCCTGAAAGGTCGATCTTGTAAGCGTTATCATTCATATTTCGAAGTATTCTGAAAGGTCTGTCTGCTCTCTCATTTTTCAGCTAAATCAATACGAGATCTCCTCAAAAAGTCTACTTCTTCCTAAACTTATTCGTTTGTGTCTAATATTGTGGTTCTGCTTAGTAATCTCCTTTCTAACCTCCGCATGGAGTTTCTGAATCTCGTGAACCCATTCTTCAACAACCTTACTGATCTCGGATGTTGGCAAGAGTAGTACCAACTCAAGTGACATGAGCGAGTTGCACTCGTACACAAGCTCGAATGGAGTGTGTCCTGTAGTTTGGCTCACGGATCAGTTCTATGCAAACTCAGCTTGAGCAAAATTAGATCTCATGCTTAATGCTCTTTCTCACGAAGCATCTCAAAAGGTTTCTTAGGCTCTACCTCCATCTGACCGTTCGACTGTGGATGAGTTGTAGAACTAAATTAAAGTTTGGTGTCTAACTTCCCCCGCAAGGTCCTCCAGAAGTGGCTCAGAAATTTGACTATTTTGTCAGAGGTGATGATCCTGGGAATCCTATGCAACCTCATGATCTCTTTAAAATACAAATCGGAGACATGCGACGCATCCAGTATCCTATGACAGTGTACGAAATGTGTCAACTTTGAAAATTGGTCCACCACCACCATCACAGAGTCCTTGTTCCTCTACGTCCTTGGGAGACCCACCACGAAGTCCATGTTGACGTTTATCTACGGTGCCTGGTACTGGTAAGAGAGTGTATAACCCTGCATTCTATCCTTCGGTCTTTGCTATATGAAAAAACTTGCACTGTCTGACATGTTGTTCCACATCTATCGTCAGTCGAGGCCAAAATAAGTGCATTCTCATAAGTGCAAGTGTCTTGTCCCTACCAACATGTCCTGTTAGACCTCCATTATGGCTCTCATAAACAATAGCTTCTCTCAGCAAGCAACTGGAAATGCACAATTTACCCTGGTAGAACAAATATCCATCTGCTCTGTAGTATTGCTCAGTTTGCTTCTCCTGACATCGTTCTCAAATAGTCTTCGTTTGCCTCATACAAGTCCTTTACCACCTCAAACCCCACAATGCGAGTCTGCATTGATGTGATCAACATGTGACGACAACTCAATACATTTTTTATGCGGTTATGGCTCTCTGCCTTATGCTTAAGCACGAACCGGAATGATATCAAAACTTCACTCGAGTGGTGCGTCGGCTCTTCAGTTTGCTCTGGTTGTTTAGGAATTTCAAGGCTTAGTGATCCGGAACAGAGTGAACTCGCTCGTCAGCAGGTAATGGCTCCAGTGCTCAAGAGCTCTTACAATAGCATAAAACTCCTTGTCATATGTTGAATAATTCCTTCTAGAATCATTCTTTTTTACTGAAACCGGTCTTCCATTCATCCCCTGGCCTCATCCGGATTTGGTGGTACCGATTGTGTAAGTCAACCTTGGACAAGACAATGGCTCCGTGCAACTTATTCAAGTGATCATCCAGACGAGGTATGAGAAATCGATAATTGATAGTACTCTTGTTGATGGCTCGACTGTCAATGCACATCCTCCATGGTCGATCTTTCTTGGGTACTATTAGGGTGGGGTCAGCAAACGAACTAGTTCTCTCTCTGACCATACTTCCCGTACCGAGAACTTGTACTCGTCGCTGCAACTTATCGTACTCTGTAATCCTCAATCTGTAGGCGGGTCGATTTAGCAATCTGATCCATGTATGAGATCTATGGCGTGTTGAATGTCCCTCGGTGAAGCCAATCCCTCTAAAAGACTATCGGTCATCATGTCCAAGAAGTCACACAACAGTAGTTGTATAGGTGTCGATATCTCAACCTCCCCCTCGGTTACCTCTAGTAGCACCAATGTCATTGCCACTGGGGCATCTCTAACCGACCGCATGAAGGTGGCTCTTGGAACCACCGCCTCCTATGTGTTGTCTACTCCTCCCACATCCTTGACTAGTAAAAGCATGATGCGGCTCCCATCCTTTTTAAAGGAAGAAGTATTATTGAAGCCGGCGTGTTGGGTCTTGCGGTTGAACTTTCATAGACTCCCCAACAAGATATGATAAGTGTCCATAAGAACCATGCACCACACTTGCTTTTATAATTGATCCCCAATCAAAAAATTCAACAAAGCACTGCTTATCTATGTGTATCTCGTTTCCCCTTTTCAACCAGGAAAGGGAGTAGGATTAATGGTGTTTCTATGTGACCAACCTCAGTTTTTTCACTATTAATGTGAATATCACATTCTCACAGTTCTCATTGTCGATAATTAAACTACAAACTTTTCACTTCACCTAAACTTGGTGCGAAAAATACTTTGCATCAGCAATGAATGATCCTTCTCCAACTCCGTCTGTAGGATTCTCCGTATGACAAGCATCTCTCCCCCATCTCCCTGAAGTAGAACTTCCTCCTCTGGATTCTCCGTTGCTTCCTCTTCCTTCACTTCCTCGACGACGCCCTACTCCGTGAATGAAACAACTCGACTCATGGGACAATTGGAGGTTGTGTCCATATTCGTGGCATCTGAAATATCTCCTGGGAGACACTGTACTGGGCGAGCTACCCTTTTCCAAATTTTTTTCACTCAGGTCTATCTATCACTTCCTTGTCATGTCTTTCTAACTCCAGAGATACTCTTGTCGGTGATTGTAGCTGCAGTTGATTACCTGAATGAGGATCGCTGTTTGAATGAGTGTTGTTGTATGTTTTGTTGTGTTTTCTTTCCACCTTCAAAGCTAAGGTTGGGACATCTCCCAATGACCAATAAGGTCGCAGATGTATCATGTTGGGGATCCCAAATAATGGGATATGGAATGTTCATCAAGCTCGACCAACCCACACTTCATCCGTAACTTGTCAAACTTTGTCGTGAACTCATCCACTGATGAGTCTCTCTGTTGGAAGAGGTAGAGTCTCGGAAACATATCTTGGCGGTAATAAGCGGTAAGTATTTTCTCTGCATCTCCTTCCTCATCTTCTTCCACCTGGTAATCTTCTCACTATGCTCTCTCTATCTCTGTCTGTAAATCTTCCCACCACAAAGAGGTGCTCTCTTAAGTTTGATGGATGCAAGCTTGACCCTTTTATCCTCTGACATTTCCTTGTACTCTAAGATTCTCTTAACAGTCTGATATTATTCGATATAGTCGTTTGCATCCATACCTCCATCAAACTTGAGTAGATCCACTTTGATATCGAAATCTTTGTGTGCTCTATACGATGCCTCCTCTCTCGGACTCCTCTGATACTAAATTCTAAAGTGTTCGGGCCTGACTTCCTCATCACTGACGTCTTCCCTACAAACATTTCTCCTCTTCGAATTTCCATATCACGCTCAAAGGTAATTTCACTTTGGGTTCCATCATCAATCTCAGCAAGCTTCTGCTGAAGCCGACGATCGCTCGATGTATCACTTTTGGGATATGTACGGGCCTGTGTCTCCTTGGTGTCATGATTGGGGTTTGGGGATTGGAATGGTTGGTTGAGAATAGAAAAGAAAAATTTTAGTGGGGGAGTGGTTGGGTGGATGCTAAGAAACCATAGCATATAACTAGGATTAAGCTAGCTCTGATACTAATTGATAACGGAGATAACCCAAATCTTAGCAAATTGAAAATACTATTGCAAAAATACAGGAAAAATGCAAAAAAAAGGTACTTAAAACAGAAATAAACAGCAACAAACATAAACAACACTCTAAGGTGAGTACGACGGTGTTTGATGGTCATTGGACAGCATGTAGAGTGGTTGTCTGGAGGTTGCGGGCACAGCAGGGGGCTAGGATGGCTTGGCGGCAGCAACTAGGTGGCAGGAATGAGGGCACGACAGTAGCAGGCAGGTAGGGAGAAGGTTACCGGTAAGTGTCTAAGAGGCTGGAGGGATGGCTGCAGCAAGCTAGGAGGGAGGTAAGGGATTACAACAGCAGGTGGGGTGCTGTAGGGTTGCGGCGGCAGCAGCTGGAAGGAGTATTAGGGCTGGTAGCAGGGGATACATGGGAAGGGAAGGTGTGCAGACGCAAGGGCAGCGAGCATGGATGGAGTTAAGAGCAGGAATATGGGGAGAGAATCACCATCTTGGAGCAAAATACAGTCCGAGCACCACCTGTCCTCGGATACAGCCCTGGCAAGGAAGAAACGCCAACAACAAAAAATCTGAGAAAACTGAACCCTAACATAGAAAATACATATATGTAATAGATTATTATGAGAGAGAGGCCCCTCCCCTTGGGTGGCAAACCTAGCCCATCAACATGGACCAGCTGGCCCCAGCTCCCCTATTCTCTGAACTGATTCAGCTAATATGACTGGCTTAGGCCCCCTTAGGGAGCCTCGCATCACTTCCAAAAAAATTTTGTATAACCCTCAATAGAAGTTATCATTAAATTCATTAGAACATATTTTTAAAATTAGCCAATCATTTATCAAATCATCAAGCAAAGTCAAAACTTCAAGTACTATGCTATTGAAATAAGTTTTAAAAAATTATTAACTAAAGCGTCCACAGAATCACCAATCTCATCGACAAACCCATGTATCATCAAGATCATCTACTCCATTATCCTCTACAATTGAAGATATTCATCCCAAATACAAGTTCCTAAAAATTCAATCATTAGCATAATAATCAATTTCATGACACTTAAACTATCTCTTAGATGAAATCTTAGAGCAAGATGTAGATGCAATTTAGTTCTTCTTGGTGCCTAATTATATGTAATATTACTGCCCTTGGATGTAGAATTACAACAGATTGAACTTAATTACTTTGATAAGAAGATATAATCCATGAACATACAGTAATCCTTTTAGAAAAAAATTTAACATTTGCTCATAATATAAAGGAAGTTGAAAAGACATGCTTAAGTAATGAAACCACAACAGGTTCAAAATTTGACTCCCATGACATATCATTTTGTTATGTATGACACTTAATTATCATCTCCACGCTAGTGTAATGCTCTTATGTTCATATACCATTTGTAGTAGCTTAAACTCATCGAGATAATGTGCACTTTGACCTAATCGTTTCGAGATTTTGTCCTATTAACATAACTTCTCAGGACATCACACTAATACGCTTAATTTTAAAGTTTTTAATAAAATTACATCCGTTGCTTAAAAAGGTGCATCTATGTTCAAAAGTTCAACTTCATTCTACAGGGAGAGTTTCACAAGCAATTTGTGATTTTGCAGCATTTTTAAACATGGTATAATGGTTTTGGAAGCATGACAAGTGTCATGACTGAAAGCTGCCTGCGTTAAATTTGCCACAAATATTTGAATGCATCTATTATTATTATAGTTCCAAAAGATATTGTGATAGGTCAAAAGCAGGCATTCCACCAACCGGTGCGAGAGTATGAAATCAAAAGAAAAAGCTTTCCCAGTTAAAAAAACAAGGGGCATTTACATACCTACCACACAATATTTGAAAGAACCTATTACTATTATAGTTCCAAATGATGGTGTTATAAGTCAAACGTAGGAATTCCAGCAACTGGTGCTAGAATATGAAATCAAAGAAAAAGCATTTCCCAGTAAAAAAACAAGGGGTATTTACAAACATGCCCCACAATTCTTATGTATTTACATATCTAACAACGAAACTTACATAATATCACATCAAAAATATAACTAATACTGCTAACTTTTTATAAACGATGTACACATTTTCATGCATAGGTTCAAATTTTAGGTGTTAGATATGTAAATACAAAGGAATTGTAGGGTATGTAATTAAATTTCCCAAAAAAACAAATAAATTGCATAAACAAACAGCTGACTGGGATCTCTATTATGAGACTAAAAAGCAATATAGTAGGGATCATTTGAATGAATACTAAATAAGTATTTGCCCAAAAACTGGTCCCAGAGTTCGGAAAAACTCCAGGTGCATGGGAGATGAGAACATCAATATATCAAACAACAATGTGACTTAACAGCAGAAATGTAAAATAGGCTGCTGACCTTCTCTACAAGGTCCCGGAATGATTTCAATTCCATGTTTCAAAGCCACCAACTCTTCTTGTACAAGATTTCCATCAACTAGGATTGCTGTTGAGCTTCATCAGGCACGGAGAAAAGATAAAGAGATAAGAGTTACTATCAATTAGCAGAAATAATTTATATTATAATCTGGCTATAACTTTAGGGAAATGCCAATGTATCACAGAACAAGTGATCCAAGGGGCATACTTAGTAACATGTGCGCGTGAGTACACATTCAAGCAGGAAAATGAGAATAACATACGCGGCTTGAAATATAGCAGTACAAATAAAACCGGCATCACAGTACATGCGCAAGGTGCTCCAATAAGAAAAATATGGAATTAATACACATCTGATATCGTGCAACAGATAAAAATTAGCTTTACATGCGGAAGAAACCTCCTCGAGAAGTGAGAACTACAAGAAGGTCTAACCTCAGGTTTTTAATTGCCACGCAATCATCTCCATCACGTATAATGGCACACCACGCAAGAGCATCTAGAGATGAGTCCGTGATTTGAGAGCATATAACCTCTTCAGCGGACCTGATTTCAATTTCTCGATATCTGACATCCCTTGGCACTGCATCATCAAAGTAAAAAAGCTACAAGAAAAGACTTCAAATAAAAAAAAAAAATCGAGACAGAAAACTGCGTCCTTTCCGATTCCTGCGCCTCGCATGACAGCCAGCAGCATTCTGCTGATGTTCATCGATCGATAGGGTTTCCTGAATCGGAACACTAGCATATGATGGATACAGCAATAACAACATACCTAATTTGGCCCATGGCCAGACCTTTTCCTTCGATCCAGAGCATTGTCCGGTGTCCATTTTTTCTAGAACAAGAAGGGATTGAGGAACCTATTCGTGTCCTTATGCACACACCTTGTTTACTAAACTCCGCCGAGAAAACTAGGAAAATCGTCTTCTACAACAAGATTTTGAACTCTTCAATGAATTCTGGAGCTCAGCCGCTTTGGGCAATCGTTATTGGTTTATATATATATATATATATATATATATATGAAAAACCCCGTAGGATTTATTGATACCAGATGAATTTATAAAAAGTGGAAGTAGATCCTTCTAATAGCCCAAATTACAACTCATACAAAATAAAATCTTAGATTTTACCTCCATAGTTATACAACTCACAACAGAACAATCATCCTACTCCTTAGGTGGGGGATACCCATGCACCAGCCACTATAGACCTCTAGAAGGACACCTCCCATAGCAGCCTAAGCAATCTTTGCACCTCTTCTTGCCAACCATTGAGCAGGTTGGTTTCATTCCCTGTAAACAAAACACCAAATGATATTAAGATTAGCAGTAACCATAGATATTTTACTTGGGCATTGGACAATGTTCCATGGTGTTGCCTTCTTCCCATGAATATACTCCAATAATTGTGCTTAGTCACCTCTACCTGCCACAAATGTCTATTAACACATCTAGCAAGTTTAACAGCTAACCAGACAGCCCAAATTTCAGCCTCCAAAGGGCTTTAAGCCACACAGTGTGAAGCAAAATAGCACAAAGTACCTCCTTTTTTGTTCCTGAATATTCCCCCCGCACCAACAAGACTCCCTCTCTAACTACCATCAGTGTTGACTTTCACCCAATTAGGTGAGGGTTTATGCCAAAAAACCAGTATAGGTTGTCTCCTCCCCTTCTCCAATTTAACAATCCCATCAGTATTAAAATAGGAAATACCATTGAAAGAGGAAATTTTGAGAGAGTATAATTTAGCAAGTTTATGTACATAAGCAAGGATATTGGCTACCACCTGTTGCTCTGTGATATTTATTGCCCAAATGCTTGTTATAATTTCTTGTCATCCATAAGAACCACATGGTAATG